>WNWK01015130.1:0-45000 GCA_009830355.1 Cherax destructor
CTGGATGTCCTAGCTTTAAGTGAGACAAAGCTGAAGGGGTATGAGAGTTTCAGTGGGGAGAAATAAATGGGATTAGGTCAAGGGTTTCAAATAGAGTTAGAGCTAAGAAGAAGTGGCAATAATGTTGAATAATCAGTTATGGCAGGTAAAGAGGGAATATAAATGTATAAATTCAAGGATTATGTGGAGTAAAATAAAGGTTGGATGTGAAAAGTGGGTTATACAGTGGACCCCCGGTGTTCGTCCATTTTTCGTAAGAGAATACTGTTCAAGTGCCATTACGAACCGAATTTATTCCCTTAAGAAATAATGTAAAGTAGACTAGTCCTTTTAGACCCCCAAAACTACACTTATAAAAGCATTTAAAAAAATAAACTTACATAAAAGGGCATGTTTTGAGCAGGACGAACACCGGGGGTTCACTGTAGTAAGTGTTTATGCACCTGGAGAAGAGAGAAGTGTAGAGGAGAGAGAGAGAGATTTTGGGAAATGTTGAGTGAGTGTGTGGGGAGTTTTGAACCAAGTGGGAGAGTAATTGTGGTTGGGGATCTTAATGCTAAAGTGGATAAAAATGTTGTGGAGGAGTAGTAGGTAAATTTGGGGTGCCAGGGTAAATGTAAATGGGGAACCATTAATTGAGCTATGTGTAGAAAGAGGTTTGGTAATAAGTAATACATATTTTATGAAAAAGAGGATAAATAAATATACAAGGTATGATATAGCACGTAAGGAAAGTAGTTTGTTAGATTGTTTTGGTGGATAAAAGGTTGATGGGTAGGCTTCAGGATGTACATGTTTATAGAGGGGCAACGGATATATCGGATCATTTTTTAGTTGTAGCTACAGTTAGAGTAAAAGGTAGATGGGACAAAAATAAAATGGCATCAGCAAGTAAGAGAGAGGTAAAAGTGTATAAACTAAGGGAGGAGGAAGTTAGGGTGAGATATAAGCAACTATTGGCAGAAAGGTGGGCTAGTGCAAGTATGAGTAGTGGGGGGGTTGAAGAGAGTTGGGATAGTTTTAAAAATGCAGTATTAGAAGTGGGGCAGAAGTTTGCGGCTATAGGAGGGTGGGTGCAGTTGGAAAGAGGAGTGAGTGGTGGAATGAAGAAGTAAAGGGTGTGATAAAAGAGAAAAAGGTAGCTTATGAAAGGTTATTACAAAGCAGAAGTGTTAATAGAAGAACAGAGTATATGGAGAGTAAAAGAAAGGTGAAGAGAGTGGTGAGAGATTGCAAAAGAAGAGCGGATGAAAGAATGGAGAGGCTCTGTCAAGAAATTTTGCTGAAAACAAGAAAATTTTTTGGAGTGAGATAAACAAGGTAAGAAAGCCTAGGGAACGAATGGATTTGTCAGTTAAAAACAGAGTAGGGGAGTTAGTAGATGGGGAGCTGGAGGTATTGGGTAGATGGCGGGAACATTTTGAGGAACTTTTAAATGTCGTTAAAAAAAGGGAGGCGGTAATTTCAAGTACTGGCCAGGGAGGAACAACATCGTTTAGGAGTGAAGAAGAGCAGGATGTGAGTGTCGGGGAGGTGCGTGAGGCATTACGTAGAATGAAAGGGGGTAAAGCAGCTGGAACTGACGGGATCATGACAGAAATGTTAAAAGCATGGGGGGATATAGTGTTGGAGTGGTTGGTATTTTTGTTTAATAAATGTGTGAAAGAGGGGAAGGTACCTAGGGATTGGCAGAGAGCATGTATAGTTCCTTTATATAAAGGGAAGAGGGATAAAAGGGATTGTAAGAATTATAATAATAATAATAATAATAATATATAATAATAATAATATTTTTATTTCGATGCATGTTACAAGTGTACATTGTTATTGGTAGTTACAATTATAAAACTGTAATGCAAGGAGAGCCACTGGCATGCCATGGCATTAGGGGCAGCTTATTCTAAAGACTTATTCACTAAGTTAATACTAGAGAAATTGGTTGAGTTTAATCTAGTTGTATATTTTATTTCAAGTTACAATATGTTGATGCTATACTAGTATAATAACAATACTAGAAAAATTTATTGAGTTTCTTCTAGTTATATAATTTATCTCAAATTAACAAAATGATGATACTATACTATTTTAAATGACAATATGATGATATGAAATTGCAACAAGTGTTAAGGAGGATGACAATATAAAACTGAGATTATTTTAAGTAAAATAACATTGGGTTCGAAAGTTTGTTACAGTATGAGTATTTAATATAGGGTGAGTAGGTGATTTTTGAGAAGTCTTGAATTGATTTTCCGACAAGGTTAACTTAATATTTACTGGTAATGAATTCCAGATTCTGGGGCCCTTTGTGCATAGAATTTTTACATTGGTTAGTATGGACTCGGGGTATGTCAAATAGTGATCTGTGTCTTGTGTCATGGTCGTGGGACCTATTAAAGTTGTTGAGGAGAATTTTGAGCGGAGGGTTAATATTAGCATGTAGAGTTTAATGTATGTAGAAGGCACATGAATAGGTATGAATATTTTTTACGGTGAGTAGTTTTAATGTTTTGAATATAGGTGGAGTATGCTGTCTAGAGTGGGAATTTATCATCATCCTGATTGCAGCCTTTTGCTGGGTTATGAGTGGTCTAATGTGATTTAATGTTGTTGAGCCCCATGCACAGATTCCATAGGTGAGATAAGGGTAGATAAGAGAATGATATAGTGCAATGAGAGCTGGTTGTGGCACATAATAACGTATCTTAGATAATATACCTACTGTCTTTGAGATTTTCTTGGAAATTTGTTGTATGTGTGTTTGGAATTTAAAGACTACTGTCAAGGTGGATTCCTAGGAATTTTCCCTCTGTGAGTCTTGTGATGGGTGAATCATTGAGCGGTATGTTAAGTGGAACATTTGTAGCTTTGTTTCCAAACTGTAGGTCTTGTCAGTATTGAGAGTAAGCTTATTTGTCTTCATCCATGTTGATATTTTCTGTAATTCTGCATTAACAGTGTTGCTATTATGAATGGATTTGGGTGAGAGAAGACATATGTTGTGTCATCTGCAAATAATATGGGTTTGAGTAGTTGTGATGCATTCGGTAGATCGTTTATGTAAATGAGGAATAGGAGTGGCCCCAGGACACTTCATTGAGGGACTCCGACTGTAATTTGTTGTGTGGAAGAGTTCTCTCCATTTGTGTACACGTACTGGCTTCTGTTGCTAAGGTACGACTTTAGGTAGTTGAGGGGGTGCCTCCTAATACCATAGTGCGCTAATTTTGTGAGCAATAAATCATGGTCGACTGTATCAAATGCTTTGCGTAGGTCTCTGAAGATTTCCAGCGGAACTTCTTTCTTCTCAAGTGCGGTGTATATTAACTCTAACATGTGTGTTATAGCATTGTGCTCTTGTTAGTCCTGAGTAGGGGAATAAGTTTACTGAGTATACCAGGTAAAATGTATGGCAGGGTTATTATTGAAAGAATTAGAGGTAAGACAGAGAGTAGGATTGCAAATGAGCAAGGAGGCTTTAGAGTGGGTAGGGGATGTGTAGATCAAGTGTTTAAGTGAAGCATATATGTGAACAGTATTTAGATAAAGGTAGAGAAGTTTTCATTGCATTTATGGATTTAGAAAAGGCATATGATAGTGGATAGGGGAGCAATGTGGCAAATGTTGCAAGTGTATGGAATAGGTAGTAAGTTACTGAAGGCAGTAAAGAGTTTTTATGAGGATAGTGAGGCTCAGGTTAGGGTGTGTAGGAGAGAGAGATTATGGAAGAAGTAAATGTTTTCAGATATTTGGGAGTTGACGTGTCAGCAGATGGGTTTATGAAGGATGAGGTTAACCATAGAATTGATGAAGGAAAAAAGGTGAGTGGTGCATTGAGGTATCTGTGGAGACAAAAAACATTATCCATGGAGGCAAAGAAGGGAATGTACGAAAGTATAGTGGTACCAACACACTTATATGGGTGTGAAGCATGGGTTGCAAATGCTGCAGCAAGGAGGAGGCTGGAGGCAGTGGAGATGTCTTGTCTAAGGGCAATGTGTGGTGTAAATATTATGCAGAAAATTTGGAATGTGGAAATTAGGAGAAGGTGTGGAGTTACTAAAGTATTTGTCAGAGGGCTGAAGAGGGGTTGTTGAGGTGGTTTGGTCATTTAGAGAGAATGGATCAAAGTAGAATGACTTGGAGAGCGTATAAATCTGTAGGGAAAGGAAGGTGGGGTAGGGGTCGTCCTAGAAAAGGTTGGAGGGAGGGGGTAAAGGAGGTTTTGTGGGCTAGGGGCTTTTGGGACATGACGATCTGTTGGAGTGTGAGCAGGGTAACATTGTGTGAAGGGATTCAGGGAAACCAGTTAATTGATTTAGTTGGACTTGAGTCCTGGAAATGGGAAGTACAATGCCTGCACTTTAAAGGAGGGGTCTGGGATAGTGACAGCTGGGAGGGACTATTCTCAGCTGTCATATCTGAGCGCCTCTGCAAAGACAGTGATTATGTATGAGTGTGGTGAAAGTGTTGAATGATGATGAAAGTATTTTCTTTTTGGGGATTTTCTTTCTTTATGGGTCACCCTGCCTCGGTGGGAGACGGGCGACTTGTTGAAAAAAAAAAAAAGTCTGTTGAGTATACCTGGTAAAGTGCATGGTTGACTTATTATTGAAAGAATTAGGAGTAAGACGAAGAGCAGGATAGCGGATGAACAAGGAGGCTTTAGGAAGGGTAGGGGGTGTGTAGACCAAGTGTTTGCAGTGAAACATATAGGTGAACAATATTTAGATAAGGGTAAAGAGGTGTTTGTGGCATTTATGGATTTGGAAAAGGCATATGATAGGGTGGATAGGAGGGCAATGTTGCAGATGTTGCAAATGTATGGAATAGGAGGTAGGTTATTGAAAGTGGTGAAAAGTTTTTATGTGGATAGTGAGGCACAGGTTAGAGTATGTAGGCGAGAGGGACATTATTTCCCAGTAAAAGTAGGCCTTAGACAGGGATGTGTGATATCACCGTGGTTGTTTAATATATTTATAGATGGAGTTGTAAGAGAAGTGAATGCTCGGGTGTTGGCAAGATTTGTGGGGTGAAAAGATAAAGAATCTAACACAAAGTGGGAGTTGTTACAGGTGCTCTTTGCTGATGACACTGTGCTTTTGGGGGATTCTGAAGAGATGTTGCAGAGGTTAGTGGATGAGTTTGGTAGGGTATGTAAAAAGAAGGAAATTAAAAGTGAATATAGGAAAGAGTAAGGTGATGAGGATAACAAAAAAAAATAGATAATGGAAGATTGGATATCAGATTGGAGGGAGAGAGTATGGAGGAGGTGAATGTGTTCAGATATTTGGGAGTGGATGTGTCAGCAGATGGGTATATGAAGGATGAGGTGAATCATAGAATTAACGAGGGGAAAAAGATGAGTGGCAAAGAGGGGAATGTATGAGAGTATAGTTATACCAACACTCTTGTGTGGGTGTGAGACATGGGTTGTGAATGTTGCAACAAGAAGGCTGGAGGCAGTGGAGATGTCGTGTCTGAGGGCAATGTGTGGTGTGAATATAATGCAGAGAATCCGTAGTTTGGAGATTACCAAAACTATTATCCAGAGAGCTGAGGATGGGTTGTTGAGATGGTTTGGACATATAGAGAGGATGGAACAAAATAGAATGACTTCGAGAGTGTATAAATCTGTAGTGGAGGGAAGGCGGGGTAGGGGTCGGCCTAGAAAAGGTTGGAGGGAGGGGGTAAAGGAGGTCTTGTGTGCGAGGGGCTTGGACTTCCAGCAAGCGTGCATGAGCGTGTTAGATAGGAGCGAATGGAGACAAATAGTTTTTAGGGCTTGACGTGCTGTTGGAGTGTAGGCAAGGTAACATTTATGAAGGGTTTCAAGAAACCGGCAGGCCGGACTTGATTCCTGGAGATGGGAAGTACAGTGCCGGCACTCTGAAGGAGGGGTGTTAATGTTGCAGTTTTGTAGCTGTAGTGTAAGCACGCCTCTGGCAAGACAGTGATGGAGTGAATGATGATGAAAGTTTTTCTTTGTCGGGCCACCCTGCCTTGGTGGGAAACTGCCGATGTGTTAATAATAATAAAACAAAAAGTATGAATTTTGATGGAAAATTGACGAAATTACGCTCTTGCAAATTTTGCTCCATCAGTGATATTTGCGCATCGGCGATTTTGCCCACTTTGACTCCCATTTTAGGCCAATTACATTATTCCAGTCGGCCAAATTCTTAGTTATTTCGCTAGTATTATGTACTTCTGTTTTATCCATTGAGCACAAGAAATCGCCTAATCATCTATTTAAGTTACCTAATAAAGTGATTGAAAATCAGTAATAATTTGGCCAATTTCACACAGTTTAAAATACAGTGGTCCCTCGACTATCGGTCATAATCCGTTCCAGGAGCTAGACCTTAACTCGAATTACTCGAAACTCGAAACCTTATTTCCCATAAGAAATAATGTAAATACAATTAATCCGTTCCAGACACCCAAAAATATTCACAAAAAATTAATTTTGTAAAGATTAACTATATACTTTTACATACACAAACTAACTAAATAACTAAATAATAAATAACATTTACTTAATTTTATTGAAGAGAGTTGCTGGCATCTGGAAGATAGGGAGGAGGACAGGTTGAGGGGTTAGTGTTTGGAAGGGAAATCCCCCTCCATAGGGACTTCAGGTAACAAGTCCCTCTCTGGGGTTACTTCCCTTCTTTTTCTTTTAATGCCACTAGGACCATCTTGAGAGTCACTGGACCCCTGCCTCGAAAAATAACTGTCCAGAGTCCTCTGTTTCTGGTGACTCTTTAACATTGTCCTGTAGTGGGGCAAGATTGTGTCACTGAACATGTTGCAGATGTGCTTGCTTCAGCTTGCTCAGGGTGGTGTTTTTCAACGAATGTCTGTACCTTAGTCCACATAGAACAAATTTCTTTAATTTCTGAAGAAGGCACCTCCAGTCTATCTTTCTCCTCCTATGAATCAATTTCCTTAAATGTCGTCTGTGGCTGTTCCTGATGAAGCTCTTTCAGCTCTTCAGTGGTTATGTCTACCCTGTGCTCCTCCACCAACTCTTCCACATCCTCACCACTCACCTCCAACCTCAGGGACTTGCCCAATTCCACAATAGAGTCCATAACAGGCACAGGGTCGTTAGGGTCAGCCTCAAATCCTTCAAAATCCCTCTGTTGGACACAACCTGGCCACAATGGTCTCCAAGCAGAGTTCAAAGTCCTGGAAGTCACTCCCTCTCAAGCCTTACCTATAAGGCCTATGCAATGGACGATATTGAAGTGATCTTTCCAGAACTCTCTTAGGGTCAACTCAATGTCCGAGGTCACTTGAAAACACTTTTCAAACACTGATTTGGTGTACAGTTTTTTGAAGTTAGAAATGACCTCCTGGTCCATGAGCTGGATGAGAGGAGTGGTGTTAGGAGGCAAGAACTTCACTGTGATGAAACTGAGGTCCTCAGACAAATATTCATTCAAGTTGTGAGGATGAGCAGGAGCATTGTCCAGTAGCAGGAGGCACTTGAGTGGCAATTTCTTTTCCAGGAGGTATTTCTTCACACTAGAGCCAAACACTCCAGTGAACCATTCCACGAAAATTTCCCTAGTGACCCATGCCTTGGTGTTAGCCTTCCAGTACACACACAATTTATTCTTGTTAACGTGTTTCTTGAAGGCTCTGGGATTTTCTGAGTTATACACCAGTAAAGGCTTCACTTTACAATCACCACTAGCATTACCACACAACATGAGAGTTAGCCTGTCTTTCATAGGCTTGTGTCCTGGCAGTGCCTTTTCCTCCTGAGTAATGAAGGTCCTGTTTGGCATTTTCTTCCAAAACAGGCCTGTTTCATCACAATTAAACACTTGTTGGGGTTGAATTTTTCAGTGTCTACGAACCCCTGGAATTCCTGCACAAATTTTTCAGCTACACATTTGTCTGAGCTGGCTGCCTCACCATGCCTCACAATACACTATTCCACTACGTTTCTTAAACCTCTCAAACCAGCCTTTGCTTTAAAATCACTCGCCTCAGTACTGGTTGCAGGCATTGTCTTGACAAGATCTGCGTGCAAGTGCCTTGCCTTTTCACAAATTATCGCTGTGGAAATACTATCACCCGCTATCTGTTTTTCGTTGATCCACACCCCAACAACTTCTCAACCTCATCCACATTTTTCGATCTATTTTTCGTTAACAAATCAACCCCTTTTGCAACATTAGCTTCCTTGATTTCTTTTCTCTTTGCCAGGATAGAAGTATAGTAGATGTGTTTTTGTTGTACATCCTGGCAAGCTCACTCACACATACACCACTCTCATATTTTTCTACAATCTCCTCCTTGACTTCGATGGTGTTTCTCACTTTCTTTACCACAGGGGTGCCACTAGGAAGCTTCTTTGGACCCATGGTGACTTATTTCACAGTGACAATCACTGAACCAGCAATAAACACAACAAAAGTATTGTGAATGTTTGAAAGAGCATGCTGGGTATGTTCTCTCAATGATAAACAATGCTAGACTGGCGTTCTGCGAGGCGCGCAAGCGCAGGCAGGCGGACAGGTCTGGTACGGACCGATACACGAGGGAATGACCGATAGACGAGGGAAACATTGACCAAAAAAACGCTCGAAACATGAAATCACAGATATACGGAATCACCGAAACACGAGGGATCACTGTACAGTGGTCCCTCGGTTTTTGCCGAAAATTCTTTCCAGAATGCTGCTCAAGTGCCATTACCGAATTAATTTACTTCCTTAAGAAATAATGTCACGTAGGTTAGTCTATTTCAGACCCCCAAAAATACACTTGCAACAACACTTACGAAAATACACTTACGAAAATGTTCGAGTTTGGAGATGCACGAAAACCGAGGGACCACTGTATTCCAATTTCAAAATAGTCCAGAATAAACAATGCAGGCATTCCTGGCACTAAAATAACATTTCCTCTGTTTATTAGTTACATTTCCAGGCTTTACAAATGAATTTCACTTTGATTTTTTATTCACATAATGAACTTTTATTCACACCATAAAATAGAAGATTTACTGTTATGTAATATTGTAATAATTGTATATAAATAATATCAGTGTATTCGTGAACACAAATTAGACCCAGTAGCTGATGTGTATTGGACGTGTGATGTGATTTGCTAACTCTTGACCATCGATAAAAATCGAACATTTCTGCTACTTTGAGCTCAGTTTCAAGCCATTTTTCAGTACTTAAACCAATCAAAATCATCTCTATTTCTGTAATATATCTTCAGTTCTATCAGATGAGACCAAGAAACCGTGAATACAACTGTAAAAAGCATATGAAAATACACTGCAAAGTCACTGTTTTAATCCAGGAACATGGTCATTTTTTTTCTCGTGTACTGCATGCTGCAGGATTTGCTTTATATGGTGCATGCATTCTCTCATATCTAGGCCCATATTTACTGCTCTCAGCTTATCTGAGTGAGCTGAGCTCATAGCGTAGAACTACAGCTTGTACCCAGGCTTCAAAGTTGTAGAACTATGGGACGGACCCTCAGAGGGTTAAACCATTAAATAAATTTTAGTTTACCTCGTCTGAACGACTTGTGTATTTAACCCTTTAACTGTCACAACCCCCAATCCTGAGTGCTCTCCTGTTGTCGCAAAATATTCGAAAAACAAAAATATTTTTCTTATCAAAATGTTAAGATTATTTTTCTGATTGTTCATATCCCCCAAAAAATTTGCGATCAGTACTTACAGAGATATGGAGGCATAAAGTTGGCAAAAAATGAGCTGCGTATGGCAACAGCGGCGAATGCCACTCACCAGGTAAACTTTCGTTTACTTTCTTTCGTAGGTTTATTGTTTTTTTTCACTATTTTTTTTTTTTCGTAACTTATGTGGTCTGTGAGACCAAAGTAAGGTGCAATATATATATATACACTCGTTGTATGCAACACAACAATCGCACAAACATTAGTATCATTATATTGTTTACAAAACTTGTTTACACCAACCAACAATAAAAAAAAATGTTTATTACTATTGTTCTATAATATATATACACATATGTAATGACTGGACTCTTTCCTTCAACTGATATTTAGCACTTCAAAGCTCCAAGCTGTGTCTGTGTGTGTGGACATCTAAATTTGCTGAGTCAGGGTAAGGCAGCTGTCAAAATGACATAGTGGTACCTCGAGTTACGATATTTTTTCGTTCGAGAATGCTGTTCAAGTGCCATTACCAAACGAATTTATCCCCATAAGGAATAATGTAAAATAGACTAGTCATTTTACACCCCCAAAAATATACCTACAAAAGCATTTAAAAAAATAAACTTGCATAAAAGGGCGATTTTGGGGACCATCGTAACTCGAGGTACCACTGTATTATACCATTACTCACCACCCTACTGCCTGTCAACACAAATGGGGTAGCATGTCTTCTCCTCCACAACCTTCCTTTCCTACCTAGCTTCCTTTCTTAGTAAGTAAAGTAAAGTAAATTTTATTTCATTGCAGATTACATAGGTATTTGTAGTTACAATATAAACTGAGTGCAAGGAGAGCCACTGACATGCCATGGCATTAGGGGGAGCTCAATCTAGTGACTTATAGACTATGTACATAATATTAGAGAAATTTATTGAGTTTATTCTAGTTAAAATTTGTTTTCAAATTACAATATGATGACGATATACTGTTAAAATTATTATATGATGATATGGGGAAGTGGAACAGAATTCTTCCTCCGTAAGCCATGCGTGTCGTAAGAGGCGACTAAAATGCCGGGAGCAAGGGGCTAGTAACCCCTTCTCCTGTATGTATATTACTAAATGTAAAAGGAGAAACTTTCGTTTTTCCTTTTGGGCCACCCCGCTTCGGTAGGAAACTGCCGACGTGTTGAAAGAAGATTAGATTGTAGAGAAGTTTTCATTGCATTTATGGATTTAGAAAAGGCATATGATAGAGTGGATAGGGAAGCAATGTGGCAAATGTTGCAAGTGTATGCAATAGGTAGTAAGTTACTGAAGGCTGTAAAGAGTTTTTATGAGGATAGTGAGGCTCAGGTTAGGGTGTGTAGGAGAGAGGGAGAATTCTTCCGGTCAAAGTAGGTCTTAGACAGGGATGTGTAATGTCACCATGGTTGTTTAATATACAGTGGTACCCGGTTTACGATATTTTTCATTCAGAATGCTGTTCAAGTCCATTACCAAACGAATTTATCTCCTTAAGAAATGTTGTAAAATAGACTAGTCCTTTTAGACCCCAAAATTACACTTACAAAAGCATTTAAAAATAAACTTACATAAAGGGTGAGTTTGGGGACCATCGTAAGGGTACCACTGTATTTATAGATGGGGTTGTAAAAGAAGTAAACGCTAGGGTGTTGGGGATAGGGGTGGGATTAAATTATGGGGAATTAAATGCAAAATGGGAGTTGACAGTTACTTTTTGCTGCTGATACTGTGCTTATGGGAGATTCTAAAGAAAAGTTGCAAAGGTTAGTGGACGAGTTTGGGAGGGTGTGTAAAGGTAGAAAGTTGAAAGTGAACATAGATAAGAGTAAGGTGATGAGGGTATCAAACGATTTAAATAAAGAAAAATTGGATATCACATTGGAGAGAGGGATTATGGAAGAAGTAAATGTTTTCAGATATTTGGGAGTTGACGTGTCAGCGGATGGGTTTATGAAGGATGAGGTTAACCATAGAATTTATGAAGGAAAAAGGTGAGTGGTGCATTGAGGTATCTGTGGAGACAAAAAACGTTATCCATGGAGGCAAAGAAGGGAATGTACGAAAGTATAGTGGTACCAACACTTATATGGGTGTGAAGCATGGGTTGCAAATGCTGCAGCAAGGAGGAGGCTGGAGGCAGTGTAGATGTCCTGTCTAAGGGCAATGTGTGGTGTAAATATTATGCAGAAAATTCGGAATGTGGAAATTAGGAGAAGGTGTGGAGTTACTAAAAGTATTTGTCAGAGGGCTGAAGAGGGGTTGTTGAGGTGGTTTGGTCATTTAGAGAGAATGGATCAAAGTAGAATGACTTGGAGAGCGTATAAATCTGTAGGGGAAGGAAGGCGGGGTAGGGGTCATCCTAGAAAAGGTTGGAGGGAGGGGGTAAAGGAGGTTTTGTGGGCGAGGGGCTGGGACTTCCAGCAAGCATGTGTGAGCGTGTTAGATAGGAGTGAATGGAGACGAATGGTTTTTGGGACATGACGATCTGTTGGAGTGTGAGCAGGGTAACTTTTTGTGAAGGGATTCAGGGAAACCAGTTAATTGATTTAGTTGGACTTGAGTCCTGGAAATGTGAAGTACAATGCCTGCACTTTAAAGGAGGGGTCTGAGATAGTGACAGCTGGGAGGGACTATTCTCAGCTGTCATATCTGAGCACCTCTGCAAAGACAGTGATTATGGATGAGTGTGGTGAAAGTGTTGAATGATGATGAAAGTATTTTCTTTTTGGGGATTTTCTTTTTGGGGATTTTCTTTTGGGGATTTTCTTTCTTTTTGGGGATTTTCTTTTTGGGGATTTTCTTTCTTTTTGGGTCACCCTGCCTCGGTGGGAGACGGCCGACTTGTTGAAAAAACAAAAAACAAAATTAGATTGTAACAAGTGGTTAGGAGAATGGTAATATGAAATTGAGATTATCTTAAGGAAAATAACATTGAGCATTTTTGACAGAAACTTATAGTATGAGTATTTAGTTTTGGGTGAGTAGGGGGTAACATAATAGTTACATATTTTAAAAATTGAAATTATCTTATAGGAAAGTAATATTGAGTATTTTGAAAGTATTTATAGTATGATTATTTAGTTTTGGGTGAGTAGGTGGTTTTGAGTAGAGCCTTAAATTGATTTTCAGACAAGGTTATCTTAATATTTACTGGTAATGAATTCCAGATTCTGGGGCCCTTTATGTGCATAGAATTTTTACATAGGTTGATATGAACTCGGGGTATATCAAAAAGTGATTTGTGTCTTGTGTTGTCATGAGTCCTATTAAAGTTGGTGAGGAGAATTTTGAGCGGAGGGATTATATTAGAGTGTAAAGTTTTATATATGTAGTAGGCACAAAAATAAGTATGAATGTTCTTTACGGTGAGTAGTTTTAGACTTTTGAATATTGGTGGAGTATGCTGTCTAGAGTGGGAATTTGTTATCATTCTGACTGCAGCCTTTTGCTGGGTTATGAGTGGTCTAAGGTGATTTAATAATGTTGATCCCCATGCACAGATTCCATAGGTGAGATAAGGGTAGATAAGTGAATGATATAGTGCAAGGAGAGCTGATTGTGGCACATAATAGCATATCTTTGATAATATGCCTTCTGTCTTTGAGATTTTCTTGGAAATTTGTTGTGTGTGTGTTTGGAATTTAAGGCTACTGTCAAGGTGGATTCCTAGGAATTTTCCCTCCGTGAGTCTTGTGATGGGTGAACCATTGAGCGTTATGTTAAGTGGAACATTTGTGGCTTTGCCTCCAAACTGTAAGAAGTTGGTCATGTCAGTATTGAGAGTAAGCTTGTTAGTCGTCATCTATGTTGATATTTTCTGTAATTTGGCATTAACAGTGTTGGCCAGTATAACTGGATTTGGGTGAGAGAAGACATAAGTTGTGTCATCTGCAAATAATATGGGTTTGAGTAGTTGTGATGCATTCGGTAGGTCATTTATGTAAATGAGGAATAGGAGTGGCCCCAGGACACTTCCTTGAGGGACTCCGACTGTAATTTGTTGTGTGGAAGAGTTCGCTCCATTTGTGTACACGTATTGGCTTCTGTTTCTAAGGTATGACTTTAGGTAGTTGAGTGGGTGCCCCCTTATACCATAGTGTGCTAATTTTGTGAGCAGTAAATCATTGTCGATTGTATCAAAAGCTTTGCGTAGATCAATGAAGATTCCCAGTGGGACTTCTTTCTTCTCAAGTGCGGTGTATATTAACTCCAACATGTGCATAATAGCATCGTTTGTGCTCTTGTTTGTCCTGAATCCAAATTGACAGGGGTTGAGTACATTGTGCGAGACGAGGTATAAATAGATTTGTCTATGAATTAATTTTTCAAAGATTTTAGAAAGCAGTGGTAAATTAGAAATTGGTCTATAATTATTCAAGTCTGTTTGATCACCTCCTTTGTGGATCGGGGTGACCCTAGCTATTTTGAGAATTGATTGTTAAGTCTCTTAGCTGTGATCTGTTTAGTTTTTTTAGGGCAATGTTTGTTATAGAGGTGGTGTTTTTTTTTTAAGGAAATTCTTGATGCATTCATTAGTATCTGAATATGTTTCTAACTCATTATGCCAGTCAATGTTAATCATTTTTTATTATTATTATTAACACATCGGCCGATTCCCACCAAGGCAGGGTGGCCCGAAAAAGAAAAACTTTCATCATCATTCACTCCATCACTGTCTTGCCAGAGGGGTGCTTTACACTACAGTTATAAAACTGCAACATTAACACCCTCCTTCAGAGTGCAGACACTGTACTTCCCATCTCCAGGACTCAAGTCCGGCCTGCCGGTTTCCCTGAATCCCTTCATAAATGTTACTTTGCTCACACTCCAACAGCACGTCATGTATTAAAAACCATATGCCTCCATTCACTCCTATCAAATACGCTCACACTGCTGGAAGTCCAAGCCCCTCACACACAAAACTTCCTTTACCCCTCCCTCCAACCTTTCCTAGGCCGACCCTACCCCGCCTTCCCTCCACTACAGATTTATACACTCTCGAAGTCACTCTGTCTCGTTCCATTCTCTCTACATGTCCAAACCACATCAACAACCCCTCCTCAGCTCTCTGGACAATCGTTTTGGTAATCCCGCACCTCCTCCTAATTTCCAAACTGAATTCTCTGCATTATATTCACACCACACATTGACCTCAGACAGACATCTCCACTGCCTCCAGCCTTCTCCTCGTTGCAACATTCATCACCCATGCTTCACACCCATATAAGAGCGTTGGTATAACTATACTCTCATACATTCCCTTCTTTACTTCCATGGACAAAGTTCTTTGTCTCCACAGACTCCGAAGTGCTCCACTCACCCTTTTCCCCTCATCAATTCTATGATTCACCTCATCCTTCATAGACCCATCTGCTGACATGTCCACTCCCAAATATCTGAATACATTCACCTCCTCCATACTCTCTCCCTCCAATCTGATATCCAATCTTTCGTCACCTATTCTTTTTGTTATCCTCATCACCTTACTCTTTCCTATATTCACTTTCAATTTTCTTCTTTTACACACCCTACCAAATTCATCCACCAACCTCTGCAACTTCTCTTCAGAATCTCCCAAAAGCACAGTGTCATCAGCAAAAAGCAACTGTGACAACTCCCACTTTGTATTTGCTTCTTTATCTTTTAGTCCCACACCTCTTGCCAAGACCCTCGCATTCACTTCTCTTACAACCCCATCTATAAATATATTGAACAACCATGGTGACATCACACATCCTTGTCTAAGGCCCACTTTTATTGGGAAATAGTCCCCTTCCTTCCTACACACTCTAACCTGAGCCTCACTATCCTCATAAAAAAACTTCACTGCTTTCAGTAACCTTCCTCCTATTCCATACACCTGCAACATCTGCCACATTGCCCCCCTATCTACCCTATCATACGCCTTTTCCAAATCCATAAATGCCACAAAAACCTCTTTACCCTTATCCAAATACTGTTCACCTATACAGTGGACCCTCGGTTAACGAATACCCCGGAAATCGTGCAATTATGTAAGTATAATTTTGTAAGTTCTTGTGGAAGTGTATTTTTGGGGGTCTGAAATAGACTAACCTACGTGAAATTTTTCCTTAAGGGAGTAAATTCGTTCGGTAATGGCACTTGAGCAGACTTCAGGAGTGAAGTTTTTACGAAACTCGGGGGTCCACTGTATGTTTCACTGTAAACACTTGGTCTACACACCCCCTACCTTTCCTAAAGCCCCCTTGTTCATCTGCTATCCTGCTTTGTCTTACTCTTAATTCTTTCAATAATAACTCTACCATACACTTTACCAGGTACACTCAACAGACTTATTCCCCTATAATTTTTGCACTCTCTTTTGTCCCCTTTGCCTTTATACAAAGGAACAATACACGCTCTCTGCCAATCCCTAGGTACCTTACCCTCTTCCATACATTTATTAAATAATAGCACCAACCACTCCAAAACTATATCCCCACCTGCTTTTAACATTTCTATCTTTATCCCATCAATCCCAGCTGCCTTACCCCCTTTCATTCTACCCACTGCCTCACGAACTTTCCCTACACCCACAACTGGCTCTTTCACACTCCTACAAGATGTTATTCCTCCTTGCCCTACACACGAAATCACAACTTCCCTGTCTTCATCAACATTTAACAACTCCTCAAAATATTCTCTCCATCTTCCCGATACCTCTAACTTTCCATTTAATAACTCTCCTCTCCTATTTTTAACTGTCAAATCCATTTGTTCTCTAGGCTTCCTCAACTTATTAATCTCATTCCAAAACTTTTTCTTATTTTCAACAAAATTTGCTGATAACATCTCACCCACTCTCTCATTTGCTCTCTTTTTACATTGCTTCACCACTCTTTTAACCTCTCTTTTTCTCTCCATATACAGTGGTACCTCGAGTTACGATATTTTTTCGTTCGAGAATGCTGTTCAAGTGCCATTACCAAACGAATTTATCATCATAAGGAATAATGTAAAATAGACTAGTCCTTTTACACCCCCAAAAATATACCTACAAAAGCATTTAAAAAAATAAACTTACATAAAAGGGCGATTTTGGGGACCATCGTAACTCGAGTTACCACTGTACTCTTCCCTCCTTGCATCACTTCTACTTTGTAAAAACCTCTCATATGCTAACTTTTTCTCCCTTACTACTCTCTTTACATCATCATTCCACCAATCGCTCCTCTTCCCTCCCGCACCCACTCGCCTGTAACCACAAACTTCTGCTGAACACTCTAACACTACATTTTTAAATCTACCCCATACATCTTCGACCCCATTGCCTACACTCTCACTAGCCCATCTATCCTCCAATAGTTGTTTATATCTTACCCTAACTGCCTCCTCTTTTAGTTTATAAACCTTCACCTCTCTCTTACTTACTGCTTCTATTTTCCTTGTATCCCATCTACCTTTTACTCCCACTGTAGCTATAACTAAAAAGTGATCTGATATATCTGTGGCCCCTCTATAAACATGTACATCCTGAAGTCTACTCAACAGTCTTTTATCTACCAATACATAGTCCAACAAACTACTGTCATTACGCCCTACATCATATCTTGTATACTTATTTATCCTCTTTTTCTTAAAATATGTATTACCTATAACTAAACCCCTTTCTATACAAAGTTCAATCAAAGGGCTCCCATTATTATTTACACCTGGCACCCCAAACTTACCTACTACACCCTCTCTGCATGTTTCTCCCACTTTAGCATTTAGGTCCCCTACCACAATTACTCTCTCATTTGGTTCAAAAGTTCCTATACATTTGCTTAACATCTCTCTCTCTCCTCTACACTCCTCTCTTCTCCAGGTGCATACACGCTTATTATGACCCACTTTTCGCATCCGACCCTTATTTTAATCCACATAATTCTTGAATTTACACATTCATATTCCCTCTTTTCCTTCCATAACTGATCCTTCAACATTATTGCTACCCTTCCTTAGCTCTAACTCTCTCAGATACTCCTGACTTAATCCCATTTATTTCTCCCCACTGAAACTCGCCTACCCCCTTCAGCTTTGTTTCGCTTAGGGCCAGGACATCTAACTTCTTTTCATTCATAACATCAGCAATCATCTCTTTCTTATCATCCGCACTACATCCACGCACATTCAAACAACCCAGTTTTATAAAGTTTTTCTTCTTCTCTTTTTTAGTAAATTTGTACAGGAGAAGGGGTTACTGGCCCATTGCTCCCGGCATTTTAGTCGCCTCATACGACACGCATTGCTTACGGAGGAAAGATTCTTTTCCACTTCCCCATGGACAATAGAGAAAATAAAAAGAACAAGAGCTATTAAGAAAAAGAAGAAAAACCTAGATGTGTGTATGTATATATATGCATGTGCATGCCAGTGTAGTGTGACCTAAAGTGTAAGTAGAAGTAGCTAGATATACCTGTTATCCAGCGTGTTTATGAGACAGAAAAAAGACACCAGCAATCCTACCATCATGTAAAACAGTTTCAGGTTTCTGTTTCACAGTCACCTGGCAGGACGGTAGTACCTCCCTGGGTGGTTGCTGTCTACCAACCTACTACCTATATACCATAGCTGTTATAAAGTTATTTACAGCTGATTCGTTATGTAGTCTGAAGGTAACTTTTGTAATATCTTGGGGCAATTTACCAAGGGGGCAATTTACCAAGGTTGGTTATGAGAAAGGTCGGGTAGTGGTCTGTGGTGTTGTCTGTGATTATGCCTGATTTTAGAGGGGATATAGTGTTAGTTCAGATGTGGTCTAGTAATGAGTACTAGTCTCGGAGATTCTTGTAGGTTTTGATATTGTTGGTAGTAACAAGCAGTTGCTCAGTGTTTGTGAATTCTGTTACTTGTGGGTCCTGGTCGTGTAGGAGATTTATATTGAAATCTGTGAGCAGCAAATGGTGTTTGTTCATGTGTGCATCAGTTATCAGGTTTCCTAGTTTTTCACTAAAGTGGTGAATGTTTGACTGTGGTAATCTGTAGATGTTTATCACTGTGAGGGGTTTTTGCAGGTCTTTTGATTTAAATTTAGCTATAATATATTCTCCATACACAATGGGGAAGTGGAACAGAATTCTTCCTCCGTAAGCCATGCGTGTCGTAAGAGGCGATTAAAATGCCGGGAGCAAGGGGCTAGTAACCCCTTCTTCTGTGTATATTCCTAAATGTAAAAGGAGAAACTTTCGTTTTTCCTTTTGGGCCACCCCGCCTTGGTGGGAAACGGCTGACGTGTTGAAAAAAATAAAAAAATAATTCTCCATGCTCATCCCTTATGCAAGAGTTATTGATACATTCAAGTTGATCTGAGTAATATATATCTATTCCACCCCCTCGCTGATCTGTCCTACAGTTGTGAATGGCTGTGTAACCTGGGATGGCATAGACATCTGTAGTATCAGGCTTTAGCCAGGTCTCAGTGAGTGTGATGATTGACATATTTGTCTGGAAGGATTGGAGTAGTGCTGTGAGGTCATCATAATGTTTGCTCAAAGATCTAACATTGTAATTGAAGATAGTTATGTTATTGTTGGCTCTGAGTAATGTCTTTGCTTGATCTGCTGTGTAATAGTTGCAGTTGCTGTTGGAATCATGTAGGTCATTTAATAATATGTTGATATCAGGATCAATTCCTGTAATCATAAGATTTGATGTGATTCTATAAATAGACCTGAGAACAATGGATAATACTAAACTTAATAATATGGTACTAGATTAAATTCTTAGTAACTATTGGATTATTACAATTTTTAAAATTTTTTCACAGAGATATAGGATATTTGACAGAGTTCTTGGTACGTGAATTTGTACCTTAGTTAATTTATACACATGCAATTAATTGAACTATGGTAGTTATTCTAATGCTAGGAATAAAGGAGCTAGGGAAAATAATAGCAACAATGAAAGTAAAGTAATTTAGCACCTCCTTCCTTACTTTGTTTCCTTCCTTCCTCTCATCTCTTCTTTCCTTTCTTCCTTCCTCTCATCTCTTCTTTCCTTTCTTCCTTCCTCTCATCTCTTCTTTCCTTTCTTCCTTCCTCTCATCTCTTCTTTCCTTTCTTCCTTCCTCTCATCTCTTCTTTCCTTTCTTCCTTCCTCTCATCTCTTCCTTCCTTCCTTCCTCTCATCTCTTCTTTCCTTCCTTCCTTCCCTTCCTTCCTCTTCATCTCTTCTTTCCCTCATCTTCCTTTCCTTCCTTCCTCATCCTTCTTCTTCCTTCCTTCTTCCTCCTCTCATCTCTTCTTTCCTTCCTTCCTTCCTTCTCTCATTCTTTTTTTCCTTCCTTCCTTCCTCTCTTCTCTTCTTCTTCCTCTCATCTCTTCTTTCCTTCCTTCCTTCCTCTCATCTCTTCCTTCCTTCCTTCCTTCTGGTATCCTGGGCATTGCTTTCGGTCACAATCTCCTTAAAACCATGCAATTTATCTTTAGAGACACTTCCATCTGTTAGAGCTATCATTGAGGAAGAGAACAGTCCCAGATGCGCCAAGGAGTCAGATTATTCTTACCGCTAGGCATGCTGAACAAGGACTACTGAAATGGCGTTCCCACAATGCACCACTGGCTGCTTGATTTTTTTATACTGCGCACACTGACCACACAGACCCATTCTCTCACATGTAGGCCTACCAGCTTTCTCCCACTTGATTTGAAGCCGCTGGAATTTCCGCGTATTAATACGTCCAAAACAGTGGCTCGTAAGACGTATATTTACAACCGAAACAGTCAAAGCGTTGATGGTTGATGCATCTTATGGCCAGGACAGTACCTGTAATTTTCATTTGCATGCAGGCAAATTTGCTTATATAATAAAATAATAAAAAAAAACTGGAATCGCTGGAATCTGGGCAAAAACTGAAGAATGACTCGTCTGATCAGCTTCAAATTTTCACCACTGATATGGTTTCCTAAAAGCAGGGCTCATGCTGCCATTGTGTGTCAGGAATTTGCTAATTTTATTGAATAAATAGCGATATTAATTTTTTATTCAATGACTAAATGCTACTGTTTCACATTTAGGTGTCCCGTAGCTTGATTGCTAGCGCACTCAGCTCACACTGAGGTCCGGAGGTCGATCTCCAGTACGGCTGGAAACATTAGGGTGTGTTCCCTTAAAACACCTGCTGTCCATATTTACTTAGCAGTAAATAGTTACCTGGGTGTTAGCCGACTGGTGTGGGTCGCATCCTAGGACAAAATTGAGCTAATTTGCCTGAAATGCTCTGCATAACAAGGGGCTTTCTATATACAGTGGACCCCCGCTATTCGAACACTCCAAAACTCACCCTCATTCCAGAATGCTGTTCAAGTGCTGTTACCAAACGAATTTATTCCCATAAGTAATGATGTAATTAGATTAGTCCATTTCAGACCCCCAAAAATACATTTATAAAAGCACTTACAATAATAAACTTAAATAAAAGGGTGAGTTTTGGAGTGTTCGAATAGTGAGGGTCCACTGTACGTAGTAGTATGTCACTGATGTCAGCTAGGTCTGTATACCTTGTTCATGTAGAAATTGATTATTATTATTGGCTTCAAAATATTATTGATTCTTTCTGTAAGATGCACAAGTTTAGTTTGAATAGGTGCAAATTTGAAATTTTACTGAAACCGTCAAAATTTTAGGTTGTTGGAATCAGATCAATTACTGGAGAAAACCTTTCCTGATTGGCTTGAAGCTTTTACCATTGGTGGGCTTTATATAACAGCTTGTTACTCTGATCTGTGCAAATTTTAATTTGCCAATTTTATTAAGCAAATTGCTTCCCATGTTATAACTAGCAAATGCCTCTTCCCTTAACTTCAAACCCTAAATGCTGGTGTATCTTAATGAAGAAGTATTTTTGTATTAATTTGGGGCTATGTGGGATGCCAATTTGCCCTTTTTTTCAAAAATTTTTAAATTGGATTTTTTAAATAAAAATATTTTTTGATGTTTTTAAGTTTATGGAGAGACTTTCCTATTTCTCAGAACATTCTTGGCAACATTTTCATTTACTTTCTCACAAATTTTTGCTTATTACTCGAGAAGGCCTTATTTGATCAGCTTCAAATTGTCAGTGCATGTGTAATGTATCATGGGCAAGACTTGTGGGACTGCTTTCGTGCATGGGGGCCCTATGCACAATGCTATATAGTCCATTCCCTGATTTTTGTTTGTGTGATAGGGGGAGATAGACCCTTCTCATCAGCTTCAAAATTTCAACACTTGTGTATCCTTAGAATAAGGTACGTATATTTAAGGTGTCTTGTAGCTCGATCGCTAGCACACACAGCTCACACACTGAGGTCTGGGGATTGATTCCCCAGTACGGCTGGAAAACATCAGGACGTATTTCCATAAAACACCTGCTGTCCCTGTTCACCCATCAGTAAAATGGGTACCTGGGTGTTAGTCAACTGGTGTGGGTCGCATCCTGGCAAAAAAATTGACATAATTTGCCCAAAATGCTCTGCGTAACAAAGGGCTTTCTATATACTAGTAGTATGTCATTGATATCAGCTAGGCCTGTATATCTTGTACATGTACTTGTAGAAATAAATATAAGGGTGTGTATAGATGTCGTTTTGTCACTTTTTATCTTGAAATAGTATAAAGCAGTATTATTTATGTTATTGCATTATTTTTGCCGTAGTGCTAGTGAGAGGCTCTTGATTCAAGAAACTGGACTTATCTTCCCCTTGCTTCAATGAATTAAATGCCTTCCATTCCATGGGTGCTAAATAACCCCTGTGGGTTTGTTTTCCTCGGATTAAAATATAATGATTATAAAATATATACACTTGGATGATGACCAACAAACTTGCTCTCATCATAGACAAAACATACTTCATGTTGTTTGGAAACAGAGCCTTAAATCTCCAACTTAATATCGATAAATGGGTCCCCTATTTCAAGACACACTGAGGGTAATTTTCTAGGTCTTCTTGACTGTAATCTTAAATTTCATTCCCACATCCAGCATATATCCAAGAAAATTTCCAAGTCAGTAGGCATCCTTTCCAATATAAGATACAGTCAACCCCCGGTGTTCATTAGCGTTGGAGTTTGTTAAAATCGGTGTTCGTTAAGTTTTTTCACGAAAATTTTGGCTCGGTGTTAACGAATCCGCTTGGAGTTAGTGGTTCGTCCCGGACGCGTATGCGTGGCCTGAGCGGGCCCGGGCACTCCATTCAGCGTCAGTGTGTTATTGTTTACCAGCGAGCGACCACCACCCACGCATTCATACCAGATATATTGTCATTATTCCACTGTTTTTAGTGCTTGCAACTGCTAAATAAGCCACCATGGGCCCCAAGAAAGCTCCTAGTGCCAAGCCTGTGGTAAAGAATGTCAGAAATATGGTAGAATTGAAGAAGATCAATGCAAAATATGAAAGTGGAGTTCGTTTGGCTGAGCTGGCCAGGCTCTATGGCAAAGCCCATTCAACCATCTCTTCCATTGTGGTCAAGAGAAAGGAAATCAAGGATGCTGTTGTTGCGAAAGGTGCAAGTATGGTCACAAAACAGAGATCTCAAGTGCTGGAAGAAGTGGAAACTTTGTTGTTGGTGTGGATCAATGAGAAACAAATAGCAGGAGATAGTGTTTTGCAGGCGATAATATCTGAAAAAGCAAGGCAGTTGCATGATGATCTCATTAAGAAAATGCCTGCAACGAGTGCTGAGGTGAATGAATTTAAAGCCAGCAAAGGCTGGTTTGACAGATTTAAGAAGCATAGTGGCATACATAGTGTTGTGAGGCAGCCAATTCTGACAAAAGTGCGGCTGAAAATTACGTGAATGAATTCAAGGGGTACATAGAGGCTGAACAATTCCAACCCCAACAAGTGTTCAATTGTGACGAAACAGGCCTGTTTTGGAAGAAAATGCCAAACAGGACCTTCATTACACAGGAGGAAAAGGCACTCCCAGGACACAAGCCTATGAAAGACAGGCTAACTCTGATGTTGTGTGCTAATGCTAGCAGGGATTTTAAAGTGAAGCCTTTAGTGGTGTATCACTCTGAAAAATCCCCGAGCGTTTAAGAGATGCAGTGTCGCCAAGTCTAATTTGTGTGTGATGTGGAAGTCTAACAATAAGGCATGGGTCACTAGGGAAATTTTCTTGGACTGGTTTTATGAAGTGTTTGGCCCCAGTGTGAAGAAATATATCGAGTAAAATAATTTGCCACTTAAGTGTGTCCTGATAATGGACAATGCTCCTTGTCATCCTCCAGACTTGGCAGAGCAAATTGTGCAGGACTTTAAATTCATCAAAGTGACGTTCTTGCCCCCTAATACCACTCCTCTCCTCCAGCCCATGGACCAGCTGGTCATTTTTAACTTTAAAAAACTCTACATCAAAGCAATGTTTCAAAAGTGCTTTGATGTGACCGTAGACATGAATATGACCCTAAAAGACTTTTGGAAAGATCATTTCCATATCCTGCATTGTGTAAACCTTATAGGTAAGACTTGGGAGGGAGTGACTACCAGGACTTTGAACTCTGCCTGGAGAAAATTGTGGCCAGACTGTGTCCTAGAGAGGGATTTTGAAGGTTTTGGGGCTGAGCCTCAGAACCCTGAGCCTGAGCCTGTTGTGCAAGAAATTGTGGAACTGGGCAAGTCCATGGGGTTAGATGTTTGTACCGAGGATGTGGAACAGTTGGTGGAGAAGGACAATGAAGAGATAACCACTGAAGATCTGCAAGAGCTTCAACAGCAACAGCAACAACAGACCACAGTTCAGGAAAATCGTTCAGAGGAGGAGGAGGTGGAACAGAGATGAGGAAGGTGCCTTCTTCAAGGATTAGGGAGATCTGTGCCAAATGGGCTGATGTGCAAGGCTTTATGGATGATTATCACCAGATTATTTTCTATTTGAACCCTCTTCAAGACTTTTCTGAAATCAAGCGCTCTCTACATTCCTGGATTTCTATTCATGGTTGGCATGTACAATGACAATGTGGTGTCCCATTTCAGGGATGTTTTAAAGAAATGCCAGACACAGAGCTCCCTGGACAGATTTTTTGTGAGAGAAAGTTCCAGTGACTCTCAACCTGGTCCTAGTGACATTAAAAGGAAAAGGCCAGTAACCCCAGAAAAGAACTTGCCACCTGTAGTGTTAATGGAAGGGGATTTCCCTTCCAAACACCAGCATTCTACTCCATCCTTTCCCCTCCTCCCATCTTCCACACATCAACAACTCTTCAATAAATGTAAGTGACATGTTATTGTACTATTATTTCTTTATTTCTCATTGTTTTGTGTGTAATTTAATGTCTATATGTTGTAAAAAAAATATTTTATTTTAATACTTTTGGGTGTCTGGAACGGATTAATTTTATTTCAATTATTTCTTATGGGGAAAATAGATTCGGAGTTCGTTATATTCGGTGTTCATTAAGCCCTCTGGAACGGATTAATAACGAGAACCGGGGCTCACTGTACTACATACCCCAAATGACACTCCTTACTTTATACCGCTCTTTAATATATCCCTACCTCACCTATGGTATTTGTGCCTGGGGATCAACCACTGCCAACCACCTTAAACCTTTAATAACCCAACAAAAAGCTGTTGTGCAGATGATTACCAGCTCCTGTGCTAGACAGTACACCCCACCACTTTTCAAAAGCCTGAACTTGCTAAATATATGAGACATACACTCACATTATTGTGCCTACTACATATACAGAACATTAAACTCCAATATAAACCCTCCAGAATGCACAGTCACAATACAAGGCATAAGGTACTCTTTGACATCCCTCATGTCAGCCTCACACTATGCAAAGATGCAGTGCACATAAAGGGCCCAAAGATCTGGAATTCACTACCTGAACCTGTAAAGGATCCCCTGACTACTTATAAATTTAGGACTTTGCTTAAAAATCATCTCAGCTCTTCTCAATACTAACCAAAGCAACCAAACAACTTCTAATCAGGTATTATATTATATTAATTGACCTCTAGTCTATTAAACATCTGCCAATCCATGAAATATTACTGCTTGAACCATTAATTTGTAATATTGTTTTTATTATGTGCAACTTCAAGATTATTATTCTTATAAACCTCCACCTTGACTACCTCGCATTAGTATTAAAATTAAATAAAGATTTTAATAAAAGTTAACCACTTTTATCTTGTCTAGATTTAAGTATTTATTATGTAGTACTAGGATTAGTCTGCCCGAAATCCCCCTGTATGATAGTGGCTTTCTTTGTACTACTTAGCAAACCAAAATTGTAATTACACATTGTAACCTTTACAAAGAAATAAAATCTTTATCTTTAAAAGACATCAGTGGCTGATGCATTGTATGAAACAGATGGATCATTTCATGGGTTTAGGCTGTGTAGGCACAGATTTTTTTGATTCTGTGTCATAAGTGGAAAATACATCTGGTTAACTTTAAAGTTTGTGCTTATTTGTTTTTTTATCAAAAAAGAAAAAAAATAATCTGATGTTAGCTTGTAATCAAATTAGTTTCTGGGAAATAATTGGAGTGTATCTTCTGATCGGAAATAAGTCAGTGTTTGACATTATTTAGGTATCCTAGGTTAAATCAACTTAATGTTCTTTTGTATGTCTATAACATCTGTGTGCACTGAAGACCATTGTTAAATATTTGTATATTATGTACATTAAGCTTGTGTAAAATTTGCTTAGCATATTTTGTCTTTTCTGGTCTCTTTGAAAGGTTTGACTTAGGTTTGGGCTGTGTAATATCTTAATTTACCATTTTTTATTGATGAAATTTGGATATTAGCATATTTAGGATGACTTGAAAATGCTGCTTCTGATTCCCTTCAAATCTTCAACACTAATACTTAACTGCATTGTTAACTTATGCTGCACTCCGCACAATTCCAGTAACTGCATAGAGGCTCTGGGAATTGGAGTTATAGAGTACAATGATACCTTTATTGGAGCATGCAGCGACCGAGGTGCGTTTAGTTATATCATAATTTATCATGCATTAAATTTTTTCATCTAGATAATTAAAGATTTTTCTTCCATTTTTGGGTCACCCTGCCTTTGTGGGAAATGGCCGACATGTTAAAAAAAAATAAAATAATGAAGCTTGCATCAACAAAATCTGATTTCAGATATGAATTGTTTAATAGGTATAGTCGATTACCCAAGTTATATTCCAGAGCAATGCCTATTGTCCCATTTCCTCAAAATTACCTATGCCATAAATCTTGACTTTGAGGCCATACTGAACTAAGATTAATTTGTGTCTTTTGAGGGCATTGAATAACTTCGAATACCAGATTTGAAGGTATTTAGATAGTAGGGTGTTAAATCCCAAAAATATTGATTGTTCTGTCCTGGAACTCCAAATCTTCCATGCTAGAATAACAAGTTCTCATAATAAAATTTGTTGAATTTTCTATATATTGTTTATAAAGTTTTTGCAATATATATTTTCCACTACATGTAAAAATTATTCATTTCAGTAAAATAATTAAGATAGAGTACTCCATTCATTGCTGTCAAAACCTCCTGAGAGATGCTTTTAAAGACAGGAAGAGAGATCCACACACCACACCGGGTATTAAACGTAAACAGGTGTCAGTACCAGATAGCAACTGTGAGGTATGTATTCCTCGTCATTTTTAGTGAGGGAACACATCAGCTGCTTCAACCCATTTCCTCTTCATTATACAAAAGAAAAAATTGGGTTGCATCAGTGGCCTATATTGGATGCTTACCTATACTTGCTTTCACATCTTGTCTGCCCTTCCATCCACGACAAAACTGCCATCCATCCCCTTAAAAAATCACATCCACCCTAGGGTGAACTTTCCACCCAAAATAGCACTGACCTAAATTGTTTGTCAGTACAGTGGTACCGACTACGATATTAATCCGTCAGAGGGCATATTTTAAAGCGAAACAATCGTAAACGAATCAATTTTCCCCATAAGAAATAATGGAAATAAATTTAATCCGTCCAAGACTTCCAAAAGTAGTTAAATAAAATATTTTTAGAACTTTTGGACATTAAATAATACAGAATTGAATAAAGAATACATAAATACATGCAAATATTGTACAATAACATGTCACTTACATTTATTGAAGAGTTGTTGATGTGTGGAGGACGGGAGGAGGGAGAAGGTGGAGTAGTATGCTAGTGTTTGGAAGGGGAATCCTTCCATTAACACTGCAGGTGGTAAGTTCTTTTCTGGGGTTACTTCCTTTTCTTTGAATGCCACTAGGACCAGCTTGAGAGTCACTAGACCTCTTCTAACAACAAATTTGTCCAGGAGCTCTGTGTCTGGCGATTCTTTAACACATCCTGAAATGACACACCACTGTGTCATTGTACAGGTTGCCAGCACGGCCTGCAACAGCATGGTTAGGGTGATATTCATCCATAAATGCTTGCACATCACTCCATTTGGCACAGATCTCCCTAATCCTTGAAGAAGGCACATTCTTCCATTTTTGTTCCACCTCCACCTCCTCCTCACTTCTATCGTACATATATTTCTGTTCCTCTTTGCCACAGGCTTAGCACTAGGATCTTTCCTTGGACCCATGGTAGCTTATTTAGCAGTTGCAAGCACTAAAAACAGCAGTGGAATAATGACAATATACTGGTATGAATGCGTGGGTGTGGGTGGGTGGTCGCTCTCGCTTGTAAACAATAGCACTGACGCTCCCTGGAGTGCGCGCTCAGCTGGGCGCCAAGCGGACAGGTCCGGTACGAATGTCGGTAAACGAAGCAAACATCGTAAGCCACAAACAAATTTCTTACGTTATAAATATCGGTTACCGAAAATAACGTAAGATGATAACATCGTAAGCCGGGGTTCCACTGTATATATATACTGACTTGTTCCTACTGTTAACTCTCCTTTGCCTAGCAGCACTTTGTGACCTGCACAGGGTTCTCACATATTTTGTACATACAGTGTACTGTAGTGATGATAATCAGGAGCCAATAAAAAATGGACTTCCACAACCACAATTTCTGCATAATAATGAATTTAAATTTTTGATAGTGACTAAAAAATGGACTTTAGTATAATAATTTCCACTTGTTCTACAATTTTATTCTGAATGTGTCATTTTAGTAAGCATGGGAATGTATAATAATGGTGTAATGTATGATAGACTATGAATACAGTACCTATTTGTACATACTGGAGCAGAGCTATGCTCATGGTGTCCTGTCTTCATTGTGTTTCATCTCTCATGTACAGTAATTGTTTAAATTTTCCAGGAATTGTATCATTTACTATCTCTTGTATCCCATTCTAGTGTTCTTCCACTTGAGAAAGAAACTTAGCATTATTTGGTGCTGCCTTTTTACCAAATTAAAAATGTTTCTCTGTTCTTCCTATTGTCTTTTTTTTTTCATCTCAGCCAACAAGGGCATTATTACTGTTTTTAGCCTTATTGTTTTCATTAGTTTTATGTCATTAGTAAAGAACAGTTCATAGGATTTTATCCCCTTGTTCAAGTCATTTACATATTTTTAGAGTAGCATGGGCCTAGATATGGACCCCTTGGGAACCCCACTTGTTACACTCTCATCCCTTCAACCCTTAAACTGTGTGTGGGAATGTAGTGACATATTTGCTATGGATAGTTTTCTTCTTTTAGGATTATAGAGCACCAAAAATTGGTTGTAACTATAAAAAAATGTGAGTAGAAATTAGTAAAACGTAAGCTCAATTGGAATGGTGAAATCTTGTATTTTAGCAATGCTGCACTATTTCCCGGCTGAAAAGCACTTGTCATCCAGTTTCTTGAGTTTCTCATCATTATTATTATTATTATTATTATTATTATATTCATATTAAACTCTAAACCCATGCGAGTAATTCAGCACAGATGTGGTGGAAGCATGATCCTCCATCTGCTGAACACGAGTCAGACATGCTTACAGTTTGTACTCGCCTCTGTACTAGTACTGTATGTCTCATCTTAAGTGACTGTTTAGAATTAATCTTCGAAGGTATAGAACATTAAACATAGACATAGAACATCAGCTGTTTTATTGTGGGCAGAAATTATCAAGGAAGATCCAGGTGGCCTGCGACTTATACCAGCACTATTACTTTGAAGCTAAATGTATTGGGTAATGTACAATTATGTTTGTATATTCTAAGGCTTGCTTGCCATATGTGGTAACCTCATTTTACTTCTCCTAAAAGCTAAGCTCGTTTACACATTTGAACCTAGAAGAGCTGGATGTGATTTTAGAGCCTGGTGAATTTACATTAACTAGTAAACTGTTAAATATGGTTTGGCTGTTATGAAGTTAAACTGTACCATTTTGCTTGTAGTTATCAGGCTGTATAGTCAAGGATTAAAATCTTATTAGATGATCAACTTTAAACTGCTGGAACCTGCATAGGATATTGTACAGCTTCAAACAGGTGTGTGGCACACCTGTGACATGACTGTCGTGTGACAGCGAATAATGAGGAACGGATTGTCTGTGACTGTGCATACTGGGAGCAGATTGTCCATGACTACACATAACAGGGAAATATTGTCTATGATGATATTTACTGGGTTGTTCATGATTGTGCATATTTGGAAATATGACTGTATGTACCTGTAGGTGTTCCATGACTGTAGAAACTGGGAAATAGTTTGTCCCTGACTATACTTACTGGGAAATAAGTGTCTGTGGCTACATGTGGATAAACAGGATTGCCAAAGATAAAATTGGAATAAATTGTAATGGTTAAATATAAAGTTCGCTGTTGCAGTAAATGGGAATTCTTTGTAGATTAATTACAAATGAAGTGGTAAACTATTTATATTTAATAATGAATAACTCTTTTTGCAGACTAAAGAAAGGTTGCAAAGTTTGGTGGAGGAGTTTGCAAGGGGGTGTAAAAGAAGATAAAAAGTGAACATAGGAAAGAGCAAAGAGATGAGAGTAGCAAAAAAATCCCAAGTAGGGAATTAATGTCAAATTGGAAGGAGTATGGAGGAAGTAAAGAGATTCAGATACTTGAGCATAAACATGGTGGCAGAGGAGTTTGTGAAAGATGGGATGAACCATAGAATAGACTATGAAAAAATAAGGTAGGTGAAGTGTTGAGGTATCTGTGGAAAGTAGTTTATTTATGGAGGCAGAAACAAAAAATGAAACTAGTAGTACCAACAATTTCATATGGATGCAAAGCATAGGTTTCAAAGATTGCTGTAATGAGGCAACTAGATGTAGTGAAGATGTCATTTTTGAGAGCTTTGTGATGGTGTTAACATTATATACAGAATTTGAAGTGTAGAAATTAGAAGATAATGTAGGATTATGAAAGGTATACTTCAGAGAATGTAGGAGGGATTGTTGAGGTGGGTTGGGCATTTAGAGAGACTGGAGGAGAATAGGATATATGAGGGTATATAAATGAGGGTATATAAATGAGGGAATGGCTAAGAAGGGTAAAGGTTATCCCAGGAAAGGTTGAAGAAAAGGGACTAAGTATCCAGCAGATGTGTGTCAGCATATTATATCAATGGAAAAACAAAGATTTGGTTTTATGGCTTGACATTCTGCTGGAGTGTGATCAAGATAACATTTATGGAAATATTTTGGAAAACCAGTTAGCTGGATTTGAGTTTTGGAGGTGAGAAGTACAGTGTCTGCACTCATAAAAAAGAGTATATATAGAATGCTAAACTTTAGGTCATTTGAATTGTGATATCTGTACACTTCTGGCAAGACAGCTATTGAAAGATGGTGAATGCTTCCTTTTTGGGGGTTAATTTACTTTGAGAGGTGGCAGGTTTGTAAAATAGTTTAATTATGACTATTTTACAAACAGTTCCCAGCTATTAAGTATTTCATAAACATTTTTGTTAATCTTAGGACAATACATATAATAGAATTAGTGTAATGAATACTGATCAGTATAACAAATCCATGTGGAGGAAAGAAAGAGTGAAATGGGAGCTGTGTTGAAGAGGCTTCAGTTGGAGGGCAAAATATAAACATCTCATTTCAACAATCCCCATGTGGTTTTTTGTCTTGTATAAGTTTTGTGCATGTGTGTTTGCACTTAAGATATTTAAAAAAATATTACTCATTTGTCATTTACCATTTTAAATCTCTAAAACCTTTATACATTTTTAGTGTTCCAAGGCGTCCTGTAGAACAGGAGTGGAGGAGAATAATAGAATGGAGAAACCAATGGATTTAGTTGTTGTAAGTAAAGTATATCCATGCTTTTTGTTTTTGCTCCATCTTTTAAGGTGATACTTTATAATTTTGCTATAATATTATGTTGACTTGTTTATTTTACTACATAATAATTTTTTTTAGGTAGCTTATGAGAGGTTTTTACAGAACAGAAATATTCTAAGAAGAGCAGAGTATATGGAAAGTAAAAGAAGAGTGAAGAGAGTGGTGAGAGTGCAAAAGGAGAGCAGATGAAAGAGTGGGAGAGGCACTGTCAAGAAATTTTTGCAGAAAATAAGAAAAAGTTTTGGAGTGAAATTAACAAGTTAAGAAAGCCTAGGGAACGAATGGATTTGTCAGTTAAAAACAGAGTAGGGGAGTTAGTAGATGGGGAGCTGGAGGTATTGGGTAGATGGCGGGAATATTTTGAGGAACTTTTAAATGTCGATGAAAAAAGGGAGGCGGTAATTTCATGCACTGGTCAGGGACCTATAGCATCTTTTAGGAGTGAGGAAGAGCAGGATGTGAGTGTGGGGGAGGTGCGTGAGGCATTACGTAGAATGAAAGGGGGTAAAGCAGCAGAAACTGACGGGATCATGACAGAAATGTTAAAAGCAGGGGGAGATATTGTGTTGGAGTGATTTGTATTTTTGTTTAATAAATGTATGAAAGAGGGGAAGGTACCTAAGGATTGGCAGAGAGCATGTATAGTTCCTTTATATAAAGAGAAGGGTGACAAGAGAGAGTGTAAAAATTATAGGGGAATAAGTTTACCGAGTATACCAGGTAAAGTGTACGGTAGGATTATTATTGAAAGAATTAGAGGTAAGACAGAGGGTAGGATCACAGATGAGCAAGGAGGTTTTAGAGTGGGTAGGGGATGTGTAGATCAAGTGAAGCATATATGTGAACAGTATTTAGATAAAGGTAGGGAAGTTTTCATTGCATTTATGGATTTGGAAAAAGCATATGATAGAGTGAATAGGGAAGCAATGTGGCTGATGTTGCAAGTGTATGGAATGGAATAGGTAGTAAGTTACTGAAGGCTGTAAAGAGTTTTTATGAGGATAGTGAGGCTCAGGTTAGGGTGTGTAGGAGAGAAGATTACTTCCCGGTAAAAGTAGGTCTTAGACAGGGATGTGTAATGTCACCATGGTTGTTTAATATATTTATAGATGGGGTTGTAAAAGAAGTAAATGCTAGGGTGTTGGGGAGAGGTTTGGGATTAAATTTTGGAGAATTAAATGCAAAATGGGAGTTGACACAGTTACTTTTTGCTGATGATACTGTGCTTATGGGAGATTCTAAAGAAAAGTTGCAAAGGTTAGTGGACGAGTTTGGGAGAGTGTGTAAAGGTAGAAAGTTAAAAGTGAACATAGATAAGAGTAAGGTGATGAGGGTATCAAACGATTTAAATAAAGAAAAATTGGATATCACATTGGAGAGAGGATTATGGAAGAAGTAAATGTGTTCAGATATTTGGGAGTTGACGTGTCAGCGGATGGGTTTATGAAGGATGAGGTTAATCATAGAATTGATGAAGGAAAAAGGGAGTGGTGCGTTGAGGTATCTGTGGAGACAAAAACGTTATCCATGGGGGCAAAGAAGGAATGTACGAAAGTATAGTCATACCAACACTCTTATGTGGGTGTGAAGCATGGGTTGCAAATGCTGCAGCGAGGAGGAGGCTGGAGGCAGTGGAGATGTCCTGTCTAAGGGCAATGTGTGGTGTAAATATTATGCAGAAAATTCGGAATGTGGAAATTAGGAGAAGGTGTGGAGTTACTAAAAGTATTTGTCAGAGGGCTGAAGAAGGGTTGTTGAGGTGGTTTGGTCATTTAGAGAGAATGGATCAAAGTAGAATGACTTGGAAGCGTATAAATCTGTAGGGAAAGGAAGGCGGGGTAGGGGTCATCCTAGAAAAGGTTGGAGGGAAGGGGTAAAGGAGGTATTGTGGGCGAGGGGCTTGGACTTCCAGCAAGCATGTGTGAGCGTGTTAGATAGGAGTGAATGGAGACGAATGGTTTTTGGGACATGACGATCTGTTGGAGTGTGAGCAGGGTAACATTGTGTGAAGGGATTCAGGGAAACCAGTTAATTGATTTAGTTGGACTTGAGTCCTGGAAATGGGAAGTACAATGCCTGCACTTTAAAGGAGGGGTCTGGGATAGTGACAGCTGGGAGGGACAATTCTCAGCTGTCGTATCTGAGCTCCTCTGCAAAGACAGTGATTATGTATGTGTGTGGTGATAGTGTTGAATGATGATGAAAGTATTTTCTTTTTGGAGATTTTCTTTCTTTTTGGGTCACCCTGCCGACTTGTTGAAAAAAAAAAAGTGAGGCTCAGGTTAGGGTGTGTAGGAGAGAGGGAGATTACTTCCCGGTAAAAGTAGGTCTTAAACAGGGATGTGAGAGGTCACCATGGTTGTTTAATATATTTATAGATGGGGTTGTAAAAGAAGTAAATGCTAGGGTGTTGGGGAGAGGGGTGGGATTAAATTATGGGGAATTAAATGCAAAATGGGAGTTGACACAGTTACTTTTTGCTGATGATACTGTGCTTATGGGAGATTCTAAAGAAAAGTTTCAAAGGTTAGTGGACGACTTTGGGAGGGTGTGTAAAGGTAGAAAGTTGAAAGTGAATGTAGATAAGAGTAATGTGATGAGGGTATCAAACGATTTAACCCTTTCAGGGTCCAAGGGGGGTCTCCGAAACTCGTTCTCAGGGTCCAAGAATTTAAAAAAAAAAAAAAAATTTTCTTATGAAATGATAGAGAATCTTTTTCCGATCATAACACCACAAAAATTATTTAATTTGATCGAAAACTAACGGAATTATGCTTTCGCGAAGTTAGCGGTAGCCATGACACTTACGCATCGGCGATTTCGCCCATTTTGAGCCCTATTTTTGGCAAATTCCAATGTTTCAGTCAACTAAAGTTATAGCTATTTCGCTAGAACTCTATTTCTTCTATCGATTGAGTACAAGAAACCGCCTATTTACCAATTACAACTACGCAAAATAGTGGTCAGAAAATGGCAATTTGGCCAATTTCACACAAATTTCAAACGATGCCAATTTCAAAATAGGGTCCAGAATAAACAAGGCAGACATTCCTGGCACTAAAATAACATCTTCTCTGTTCATTAGTCACGTTTCCAGGCCCCTCTTACATTACTTTTGCTTTTCATTTTCATTTTGAATTTTTATTCTCACAAAAAAATAGAAGATTTACTGTTATGTATACAACTGCATCATTGTAAAAATGGTATAAATAATATTAGAGCACTTGTGCATGAATATTAGACTCACCAGTTGATGTGTATTGGACGCATGGTGTGATTTGTTTACTCTTGAACATCGTCAAAAATCGAACATTTTCGCTACTTTGAGCTCAATTTCAAAGTACTTATCTTTGTCAAACCAATCAAAATCGTCTCTATTTCTGTAATATATCTTCGAATCTATCAAATGAGACCAAGAAAACGAGAATACATCAATAAATACCATACGAAAATAGACTGCAAAATCGCTGTTTTAAACCAAAAACACAGTCAGTTTTTTTTTCCTCATTATGCACTGTATGGTGCAGGATTTTTTTATACTGTGCACACTGACCGCACAGACCAATTCTATCACATCTAGGCCTAACAGCCTGTTTCTGCTTGATTTGAGGGCGCTAGAATTTAGGCGTACTAGTACGTCAATAACCCCAGGGCGTAAGCCGTACTAGTACGTCAATAACCCTGAAAGGGTTAAATAAAGAAAAATTGGATATCACATTGGAGAGAGGGATTATGGAAGAAGTAAATGTTTTCAGATATTTGGGAGTTGATGTGTCAGTGGATGGGTTTATGAAGGATGAGGTTAACCATAGAATTGATGAAGGAAAAAAGGTGAGTGGTGCGTTGAGGTATCTGTGGAGACAAAAAACGTTATGCATGGAGGCAAAGAAAGGAATGTACGAAAGTATAGTGGTACCAACACTTATATGGGTGTGAAGCATGGGTTGCAAATGCTGCAGCGAGGAGGCGGCTGGAGGCAGTGGAGATGTCCTGTCTAAGGGCAATGTGTAGTGTAAATATTATGCAGAAAATTCGGAGTGTGGAAATTAGGAGAAGGTGTGGAGTTACTAAAAGTATTTGTCAGGACTGAAGAGGGGTTGTTGAGGTATTTTGGTCATTTAGAGAGAATGGATCAAAGTAGATTGACTTGGAGAGCGTATAAATCTGTAGGGGAAGGAAGGCGGGGTAGGGGTCGTCCTAGAAAAGGTTGGAGGGAAGGGGTAAAGGTTTTGTGGGCGAGGGGCTTGGACTTCCAGCAAGCATGTGTGAGCGTTTTAGATAGGAGTGAATGGAGACGAATGGTTTTTGGGACCTGACGAGCTGTTGGAGCATGAGCAGGGTAACATTTTGTGAAGGGATTCAGGGAAACCAGTTAATTGATTTAGTTGGACTTGAGTCCTGGAAATGGGAAGTACAATGCCTGCACTTTAAAGGAGGTGTCTGGGATAGTGACAGCTGGGAGGAACTATTCTCAGCTGTTGTATCTGAGCACCTCTGCAAAGACAGTGATTATGTTTGAGTGTGGTGAAAGTGTTGAATGATGATGAAAGTATTTTCTTTCTTTTTGGGTCACCCTGCCTCGGTGGGAGATGGCTGACTTGTTGAAAAAAAAAAAAGTAACTGGGTGGATAGGGAAGAAGTGTGGCAGATATTGCAAGTGTATGGAATAGATGGTATGTTACTGAAAACAGTTTAAAGGGTTTTTTGAGGATAGTGAGGCTCATGTTTGGGTATGTAGGAGAGAGAGAGAGGGAGATGACTTTTCAGAAATTAGACCTTTGACATTAATGCGTGATGTCACCATGGTTGTTTTAACATACTTATAGATATGATTGTAAGGAAGTGAATACTAGGGTGTTGGGGGAGAGGTGTGGGATTAAAATATGCAGAATCCAATAGAAAAGAAGGAAGTTGAAAGTGAACATGGATAAAAGTGATGTGATGAGGGGTAACAGATGAGTTAGGTAATGAAAGATTGGATATAAGATTGGAGGGAGGGAGTATGGAGGAAGTGAATGTGTTCAGATATTTGGAAGTGGACCCATCAGGAGATGGGCATATGAAAGATGAGGTGGACCATAGAATTGATGAAGGGAAAAAGGGGAGTGGTGCATTGAGGTATCTGTGGAGACAAAGAATGTTATCCATGGCAGCAAAGAGGATAATGTATGAGAGTATAGTGGTGCCAGCACTCTTGTATGGGTGTGAAGCATGGGTGGTGAATGTTGCAGTGAGGAGGAAGTTGGAGGCTGTGGATGTGTTGTGTCTGAGGGCAATGTGTGGTGTAAATATTATGCAGAGAATTTGTAGTTTGGAGATTAGGAGGAGGTATGGAGTTACTAAAAGTGTTATCCAGAGGGCTGAGGAAGGGTTGTTGAAGTGGTTTGGTCATTTAGAGAAGATGTAGCAAAATAGGATGACTTTGGAGGGTATTTAAATCTGTTGTGGAGGGAAGGCGAGGTAGAGGTCATCCTAGGAAAGGATGGAGTGAGAGGGTAATGGAGGTTTTGTGTGCAAGGGGCTTGGCTATCTGTAGAGCAGAGCATTGCTGTAGGGCTACTGGCCAGTACTAGGCAGGTCCAACTCACTCCCACTGTTTTTTAAGCTACCCAAAGTTCTCGCTTCAGTAGCACTACCCAGGAGTTTGTTTCACTTACTCACAACTCTCTTGCCATTTCACTGCTTATATCCTTCTTAAATTTAAATTTATCTAGCCTGTATTCATTGTTGTGAATCCTGTCTTGGTTAGATATTTTCAATGCACTATTTATGTTTCTGGTTTTCCATTCATATACAGTGGTCCCTCGGTTTTCGTGCATCTCCAAACTCGAACAATTATGTAAGTGTATTTTCGTAAGTGGTGTTGCAAGTGTATTTTTGGGGGTCTGAAATAGACTAACCTACGTGACATTATTTCTTAGGTAAGTAAATTCGTTTGGTAATGGCACTTGAGCAGTATTCTGGAATGAATTTTTGTCGAAAACTGAAGGACCACTGTACTTTAATTGTATCCCCCTATTTCTTTGTCTTTCCTGAGCGAAAATTCAGTGCTTTCAGTTTATCTTCATAGGAAAGGTTTCTGATACATGGGATCAACTGTCTCATCCTCTGTTTTCCTGTGCATTTGTCCTTTCTGTAATATGGAGAACAGACCTGAGCAGCATAATGTAAATAAGACATTAACAAAGATATACAGTGGACCCTCGGTTTTCGTTCACCTCCAAACTCGAACAATTATGTAAGTGTATTTTCGTAAGTGCTTTTGTAAGTGTATTTTTGGGGGTCTGAAATGACTAATCTAATTTTCATTTGTCCTTATGGGAACAAATTCGTTCAGTAACGGCACTCAAACAGCATTCTGGAAAGAATTTTCAACGAAAACCGAGGGTCCACTGTATAAAGTTGGAGTATAACCTTAGGATTTCTATTATTTATGCTTTTTGATATGATGCCACACATTCTATTAGCCTTATTGCAAAGACTTTTCTACTATTGTCTTGGCTTTAGATTTCTGCTAACCAGAGCTACTAATGATTCTGCATACAGTTTGATAAAGTTTTACAGTATTTATTATAAGTGCCATAGATATTTTTCTTTCCCTGGATTAAAACCCTACAATTTCATATTAAACTACATCTGCCACTTCTGTGACTACAACATTAAGCTATCAAGATCATCTTATAGCTCCCTAGTGTCCTTATCAGAAATTATTTGATGGCCTGTTTTAGTGTCATTGGTAAACTTGCTTGATGGCAGGATTGCTGGTGTATTTTTTCTGTCTCATAAACATGCAAGATTTAAGTTAACGTCTTGCTACTTCTGCTTACACTTAGGTCACACTACACATGCATGCATAAGCATATGTATTCATACCCCTCTGGGTTTTCTTCTTACTAGTTCTTGTTCTTGTTTATTTCCATAAGAGGCGACTGAAATGCCAGGAGCAAGGGTCTAATAACCCCTTCTCCTGTATATATTACTAAATTTTAAAGGAGAAACTTTCGTTTTTCCTCTTGGGCCACACTACCTCGGTGGGATACGGCCGGTTTGTTGAAAGAAGAATAAATACACTTGCTGATGTCACTGCTTGTTCCCTCGTATGTATTGTTTATGTAGATTGTGGACAAGTGGTACAGTACTGATCCTGTGGCACATCACTTGTAATGGGTGCCCATTTATACAGACTGTTTCCTACAAGTCAACCATGCCTCATCCAGAAGATAATTTCTCCTACACCACGTACCAATACTTGCTTCATTCGTCTCCTGTTTGGAACTCATTCAAAGGCCTGGCTGAAATTCACCCCTATACACACTATTGTATCCTTCGTCATTGTTTACCACTTCAAGTACCTAATTGAATAAAGATTAACAAATTTGTAAAGCAAGAATGCTACTTTTTAAAACAGTGTTAAGATTCATTGATCAAATTAATTGAATCTGCAGTTATTCACTCCATCAACTTTCCTACAGTTTTAGTTAGACTGATAGGTCCTTGGCTTCAAATTATAGACCTATCTCCTGCTTTGTAAATATGTCAGTAAAATTTCCCTGTGTGCTTATTTTTCCCAAAATTTATGGTGTGATTGACCTGTCACTCCTGTTGTACCAAGACTTGGGGGCATTATTTCTGTTATGGTTTGTTGAAAATGCAATCCCATGTGATATGAAATTCTACTGTACATATTCACAAAAGTGATAAACTTACAAGGGTAAGACAGTAAAATTGCTAGGTTTAGTAATTTAGGTGTTGCTGAACACCCTGTCAGCAGCAGTTTAAAAGTATTGAAGGGAGGGAAGACAGCCACTGCCTTCTTACCACCTAATTTTTTTTTCTTGCTGCCTTGTTGATATTTTTTTGCCTTGTGAACCACATGTACAACTGTCTTTCATATACGTACCTAAAAACAAAGTACTGGCAGTGGGCCACAAGCCACCTTCAGCTGGAGAGGAAGAGAAAGTGGGACCAGTCTCCTGAGTACAGTACAGTATATAGTTATGAATTTTATTATTAAAAAAAAACTGAAAGTAGATAGAATATTACTTTCCTAGTCTGTATATAAGGTTATTGGTAGTTATGGAGAGATTAGGTTTACCAAACAAACGTTTTCTCTTGTCTTTATCTAGGTTGTTAATCAAGGATTAACAGTTTATTTCCTATGGAAAGCATGGATTCCAGATTTGTAGAAGCAGTATTCATTTAACCCCTTAACTGTTAGGTAAAAGGACACAAATGCAACTAATGTGACATTTTATTGTGGCAACGTTTCGCTCTCCAGGAGCTTTCTCAAGCCGTTACAAGCGATAAATGGACACAGTGGGCTATTATATACAGTGGTACCTCGACTTACGATGGTCCCCAAACACACCCTTTTATGTAAGTTTATTTTTTTAAATGCTTTTGTAAGTGTAATTTTGGGGGTCTAAACGGACTAGTCTATTTTACATCATTTCTTAAGGAGATAAATTCGTTTGGTAATGGCACTTGAACAGCATTCTGGAATGAAAAAATATCGTAAGTCGAGGTACCACTGTACTCTCAAAGTGAGGTGAAATACTAGTGGTGGTCGAGGTAGTAGTGATAAGTAGTAGTAGTAGTAGTAGTAGTAATACAATAAGGTAGAACAATCAATATGCACATGAGTAAAAGGTGATAAAACAAATACTTTTTTACTCATGTGCATATTGATTGTTCTACCTTATTGTATTACTACTACTACTACTACTACTACTTATCACTACTACCTCGACCACCACTAGTATTTCACCTCACTTTGAGAGTATATAATAGCCCACTGTGTCCATTTATCGCTTGTAACGGCTTGAGAAAGCTCCTGGAGAGCGAAACGTTGCCACAATAAAATGTCACATTAGTTGCATTTGTGTCCTTTTACCTAACATATTGTCGGTAATTCTACCAATATTAAACCCCTTAACTGTCCAAATGTAGATCTACGTTCTCTCGCTCACCGCTCCGAATATTTTGAAAAAAAAAAATTTTTTTTTTTTAAATGAAGAGGGCATTTTTTTACATTAAGTAATGTGAAAAAAAATTCTAGAGAGTACTTACCGAGATATAAGGCCACAAAGTCGGCACTTGTTGCTCACCTGATGGCCACTTGCAGAAATGTTGCCGATATACCTTTTTTTCTCATTTTTTTTTAATTTGTATAATTTTTATGATAATGACAATTTGTAGTAGTTCTTATGATTTCATAGTTAATCTTTGTTCTGACACTAATACAGTGGACCCTCGGAAATCGAACACTCCCAACTCGCCCTATTATGTAAGTTTATTATTGTAGGTGCTTTTATAGGTGTATTTTTGGGGGTCTGAAATGGACTAATCTAATTTACATCATTCCTTATGGGAATAAATTTGTTTGGTAACAGCACTTGAACAGCATTCTAGAATGAAGAATGTTTGATTTCCGGGGGTCCACTATACAGTGGTACCCCGACTTACGATGCTATCATTTTACGTTATTTTCGATAACCGATATTTATAACGTAAAAATGTGACCGTGACTTACGATGTTTGCTTCGTGTACCGACATTCGTACCGGACGTGTCCGCTTGGCGCCCAGCTGAGCGCGCACTCCAGGGAGCGTCAGTGTGCTATTGTTTACAAGTGAGAGCGACCACCCACCCACACCCACGCATTCATACCAGTATATTGTCATTATTCCACTGTTTTTAGTGCTTGCAACTGCTAAATAAGCCACCATGGGCCCCAAGAAAGCTCCTAGTGCCAAGCCTGTGGTAAAGAATGTGCAGGGAGTGAAGCATTCATGCAGGGAATGTAGCATTTATGCAAGGAGTGTAGCAGGCATGCAGGGAGTGTAGCAGGCATGCAGGGAGTGTAGCAGGCATGCAGGGAGTGTAGCAAAGATGCAGGGAGTGTAGCAAAGATGCAGGGAGTGTAGCAAGATGCAGGGAGTGTAGCAAGGATGCAGGGAGTGTAGCAAGGATGCAGGGAGTGTAGCAAGGATGCAGGGAGTGTAGCAAGGATGCAGGGAGTGTAGCAAGGATGCAGGGAGTGTAGCAAGGATGCAGGAGTGTAGCAAGGATGCAGGGAGTGTAGCAAGGATGCAGGGAGTGTAGCAGGATGCAGGGAGTGTAGCAAGGATGCAGGGAGTGTAGCAGGATGCAGGGAGTGTAGCAGGATGCAGGGAGTGTAGCAGGATGCAGGGAGTGTAGCAAGGATGCAGGGAGTGTAGCAAGGATGCAGGGAGTGTAGCAAGGATGCAGGGAGTGTAGCAAGGATGCAGGGAGTGTAGCAAGGATGCAGGAGTGTAGCAAGGATGCAGGGAGTGTAGCAAGGATGCAGGGAGTGTAGCAAGGATGCAGGGAGTGTAGCAAGGATGCAGGGAGTGTAGCAAGGATGCAGGGAGTGTAGCAAGGATGCAGGGAGTGTAGCAAGGATGCAGGGAGTGTAGCAAGGATGCAGGGAGTGTAGCAAGGATGCAGGGAGTGTAGCAAGGATGCAGGGAGTGTAGCAAGGATGCAGGGAGTGTAGCAAGGATGCAGGGAGTGTAGCAAGGATGCAGGGAGTGTAGCAAGGATGCAGGGAGTGTAGCAAGGATGCAGGGAGTGTAGCAAGGATGCAGGGAGTGTAGCAAGGATGCAGGGAGGGTAGCAAGGATGCAGGGAGGGTAGCAAGGATGCAGGGAGGGTAGCAAGGATGCAGGGAGTGTAGCAAGGATGCAGGGAGTGTAGCAAGGATGCAGGGAGTGTAGCAAGGATGCAGGGAGTGTAGCATGGATGCAGGGAGTGTAGCATTCATGCAGGGAGTGTAGCATTCAAAGAAAAGGCCAGTAACCCCAGAAAAGAACTTGGTACCTGCAGTGTTAATGGAAGGATTCCCCTTCAAACACTAGCATACTACTCCACCTTCTCCCTCCTCCCGTCCTCCACACATCAACAACTCTTCAATAAATGTAAGTGACATGTTATTGTACAATATTTACATGTGTATTTAGGTATTCTTCATTAAATTCTGTATTATTTAATGTCAAAAAGTTCTAAAAAATATTAAACTACTTTTGGAAGTCTTGGACGGATTAAATTTATTTCCATTATTTCTTATGGGGAAAATTGATTCGTGTAACGATTGTTTCGCCTTAAAATATGCCCTCTCTGACGGATTAATATCGTAAGTCGGGGTACCACTGTATTAGGTACTGAAATAGTACTCAGTCTAGAAATATATACAGTGGACCCCCGGTGTTCATGATTTATTCGTTCCAGAATGCTGTTCAAGTGCCATTACCAAACGAATTTGTTCCCATAAGGAATAATGTAAATTAGACTAGTCCTTTTAGACCCCCAAATATACACTTACAAAAGCACTTTAATAATAATAATTTATCTTGAAGCAACACAATAATCGCACAAACATTAGTATCATTATATTGTTTACAAAACTTGTTTACACAAACCAACAATACAAAAATTGTTTATTACTATTGTTCTATAATATATATTTTTTTTTTTTCAACAAGTCGGCCATCTCCCACCGAGGCAGGGTGACCCAAAAAGAAAATACTTTCATCATTCAACACTTTCACCACACCCATACATAATCACTGTCTTTGCAGAGGCGCTCAGATACGACAGCTGAGAATAGTCCCTCCCAGCTGTCGCTATCCCAGACCTCTCCTTTAAAGTGCAGGCATTGTACTTCCCATTTCCAGGACTCAAGTCCAACTAAATCAATTAACTGATTTCCCTGAATCCCTTCACAAAATGTTACCCTGCTCACACTCCAATAGATCGTCATGACCCAAAAACCATTCGTCTCCATTCACTCCTATCTAACACGCTCACACATTCTTGCTAAAAGTCCAAGCCCCTCACCCACAAAACCTCCTTTACCCCCTCCCTCCAACCTTTTCTAGGATGACCCCTACCCCGCCTTCCTTCCCCTACAGATTTATACGCTCTCCAAGTCATTCTACTTTGATCCATTCTCTCTAAATGACCAAACCACCTCAACAACCCCTCTTCAGCCCTCTGACAAATACTTTTAGTAACTCCACACCTTCTCCTAATTTCCACATTCCGAATTTTCTGCATAATATTTACACCACACATTGCCCTTAGACAGGACATCTCCACTGCCTCCAGCCTCCTCCTCGCTGCAGCATTTGCAACCCATGCTTCACACCCATATAAGAGTGTTGGTACCACTATACTTTCGTACATTCCCTTCTTTGCCTCCATGGATAACGTTTTTTGTCTCCACAGATACCTCAACGCACCACTCACCTTTTTTCCTTCATCAATTCTATGGTTAACCTCATCCTTCATAAACCCATCCGCTGACATGTCAACTCCCAAATATCTTAAAACATTTACTTCTTCCATAAGCCCTCTCTCCAATGGGATATCCAATTTTTCTTTATTTAAATCGTTTGATACCCTCATCACCTTACTCTTATCTATGTTCACTTTCAACTTTCTACCTTTATACACACTCCCAAACTCGTTCACTAACCTTTGCAACTTTTCTTTAGAATCTCCCATAAGCACAGTATCATCAGCAAAAAGTAACTGTGTCAACTACCATTTTGCATTTAATTCCCCATAATTTAATCCCACCCCTCTCCCCAACATCCTAGCATTTACTTCTTTTACAACCCCATCTATAAATATATTAAACAACCATGGTGACATTACACATCCCTGTCTAAGACCTACTTTTACCGGGAAGTAATCTCCCTTTCTCCTACACACCCTAACCTGAGCCTCACTATCCTCATAAAAACTCTTTACAGCCTTCAGTAACTTACTACCTATTCCATACACTTGCAACATTTGCCACATTGCTCCCCTATCCACTCTATCATATGTCTTTTCTAAATCCATAAATGCAATAAAAACTTCTCTACCTTTATCTAAATACTGTTCACATATATGCTTCACTGTAAACACTTGATCTACACATCCCTACCCACTCTAAAGCCTCCTTGCTCATCTGCAATCCTACTCTCTGTCTTACCTCTAATTCTTTCAATAATAACCCTGCCATACACTTTACCTCGTATACTCAGTAAACTTATTCCCCTATAATTTTTACTCTCTTT
>WNWK01015131.1:0-48867 GCA_009830355.1 Cherax destructor
TCCTGGATGCTGTAAAGACAAACAGAATGCAGATGTTATATACACAGACTTTGCAAAAGCCTTTGACAAGTGTGACCATGGTGTAATAGCACACAAAATGCGTGATAAAGGAATAACAGGAAAAGTTGGTAGATGGATCTATAATTTCTTAACAAATAGAACACAAAGAATAGTAGTCAACAAAGTAAAGTCTGAGGCGGCTACGGTGAAAAGCTCTGTTCCACAAGGCACAGTATTTGCTCCCATCCTGTTCCTCATCTCATATCGGACATAGACAGGGATATAAGCCACAGTGCCGTGTCTTCCTTTGCAGATGACACCCGAATCTGCATGACAGTGTCCACCCTTTGAAGACACTGCAAGACTCCAAGCAGACATCAACCAAATTCTTTAAATGGGCTGCAGAAAGCAATATGAAGTTCAATGATGAGAAATTTCAATTACTCGATATGAAAACGTGAGGAAATTAAAATTTCATCTGAGTATAAAACAAATTCCAACCACACAATAGAGCGAAAAACTAATGTAAAAGACCTGGGAGTGGTCATGTCAGAGGATCTCACCTGCTAGAAAAATGACAGGATGGATAATGAGAACCTTTAAAACCAGGGATGCCAAGCCCATGACGCTTTTCAGGTCGCTTGTTCTATCTAGGCTGGAATATTGCTGCACACTAACTGCACCTTTCAAGGAAGGTGAAATTGTTGAACTAGAAAATGTGCAGAGAACCTTCACATCACGCATAACTGCGATAAACCACCCAATACTGGGAACGCTTGAAGTTCCTAAACCTGTACTCCTAGAACGCAGGAGAGATATACATTATTATATACACTTGGAAAATCTAGAGGGGTTAGTACCAAACTTGCACACGAGAGTCACTTCCTACGAAAGAAAAGACTCGGCAGACGATGCTACATCCCCCCAATGAAAAGCAGGGGCGCCACTAGCACGTTGAGAGACAACACAATAAGTGTCAGGGGCCCAAGACTGTTCAACTGACTCCCAGCGTACATCAGGGGGATTACCAATAGACCCCTGGCTGTCTTCAAGCAGGCACTGGACAGGCACCTAAAGTCGGTACCTGACCAGCCAGGCTGTGGTTCGTACGTCGGACTGCGGCGGCAACAGTAACAGCTTGTTGATCAGGCTCTGATCCACTAGAAGCCTGGTCACAGACCGGGTCGCGGGGGCGTTGACCCCGGAACTCTCCCAGGTAAACTCCAGGTAAGAAGTGATCAAGGTCCGAAACGTTCTCTAATAAATATGTGGTAATGTTTGCTTACGTGTCTTTCTAAACCATAAATCAGAGTAGGTGGGAGGAGGAGGTAGTTGTCCCAGGAAATATTAGAGAGGGTTCAGGTGGTTTTGAGTAAAAGCGCTTGGACATCCTGCAGGCGTTTGTAATCGTATTGAACCGGAATGAGAAGAGGCATTGGATTTTTGCAGTTTGATGTTCTGTTTGAGTGACAGCAAGGAAATATTTATGAAGGGATTCAAGGTGATAGATTATCCACTAGAATAGTTGAAGTGTTCAATCCCCGCACTCCTAAAGTGCGTGGAATGTTGCACTTTGGAGAGTTATTCACTCCGCCACACCCTTACCCTGCCACACCCTCACAATGCCACATCCCCCACAATGCCACATCCTCACAATGCCACACCCCTCACAATGCCACACCCTCACCCTGTCACACCCTCACCCTGCCACACCTTCACCCTCCCACACCCTCATCCTGCCACACCTCATCCTGCCACACCCTCACTCTGCCACATCCCTCACCCTACCCCACCCCTCACCCTACCACACCCCTCACACTGTCACATCCCTCACCCTGTCACACTCTCACCCTGCAACACTTTCACCCTGCCACACCCTCACCCTCCCACACCACCCTGCCACCCCTCTCCCTGCCACACCCCTCACCCTGCCACACCCCTCACCCTGCCACACCCCCCACCCTGCCACATCCCTCAACCTGCCACACCCCTCACCCTGCCACACCCCCCACCCTGCCACACCCCTCACCCTGCCACACCCCTCACCCTGCCACACCCCTCACTCTACCACACCCCTCACCCTGCCACACCCCTCACCCTGCCACAACCTCACCCTGCCACACCCTGCCACACCAGGTGATGGAGTGGCTCTCAGCTGAGGCAGCTCAAGAAGAAAAATATTTAAGAAGATAATGAAGGCGCGAGACACTGTCAGGTGCAGTATTACCCCCACACAGTATTACCCCCACACAGTATTACCTCCACACAGTATTACCCCCACACAGTATTACCTCCACACAGTATTACCCTCACACATTATTACCCTCACACAGTATTACCCCCAAACAGTATTACCCTCACACAGTATTACCCCCACACAGTATTACCCTCACACAGTATTACCCCCACAGTATTACCCTCACACAGTATTACCCCAACAGTTTCCCCACACAGTATTACCCTCACACAGTATTACCCCCACACAGTATTACCCCCACACAGTATTACCCCAACACAGTATTACCCTCACACAGTATTACCCTCACAGTTTACCCTCACACCGTATTACCCCCACACAGTATTACTCCACACAGTGTTACCCCCACTCAGTATTACCCCCACACAGTATTACCCCCCACAGTATTCCTCACACAGTATTACCCCACACAGTATTACCCCCACACAGTATTACCTCCACACAGTATTGCCTCCCACAGTATTACCCCCACACAGTATTACCTCCACACAGTATTACCCTCACACAGTATTACCCTCACACAGTATTACCCCCACACAGTATTACCCTCACACAGTATTACCCTACACAATATTACCCTCACAGTATTACCCCCACAGTATTACCCCACACAGTATTACCTCACACAGTATTACCTCACACAGTATTACCCCACACAGTATTACCCCACACAGTATTACCCCAACACAGTATTACCCTCACACAGTATTACCCTCACACAGTATTACCCTCACACCGTATTACCTCCACACAGTGTTACCCCCCACACAGTATTACCCTCACACAGTATTACCCTCACACAATGTTACCCTCACACAGTATTACCCCTACACAGTTTTACTCCACACAGTGTTACCCCCACGCAGTATTACCCCCACACAGTATTATCCTCACACAATGTTACCCTCACACAGTATTACCCCCACACAGTGTTACCCCCACACAGTATTACCCCCACACAGTAAGTTACCTCACAGTATTACCTCCACACAGTGTTACCTCACACAGCATTACCCCACACAGTATTACCCACACAGTATTACCCCACATAGTATCCCTCACACAGTATTACCTCCATAGTATTACCCCACAAAGTATTACCCCACACAGTGTTACCCTCACACAGTATTACCCTACACAGTATTACCCCACACAGTATTACCCCACACAGTATTACCTCACAGTATTACCCCACACAGTATTACCTCACACAGTATTACCTCACACAGTATTACCCTACACAGTATTACCTCACATAGTATTATCCCCCACAGTATTACCCTCACACACTACTACCCCACACAGTATTACCCCACACAGTATTACCCCCACACAGTACTACCCCCACACAGTATTACCCCACACAGTATTACCCTCACACAGTATTACCTCCACACAGTACTACCCCCACACAGTATTACCCTCACACAGTATTATCCTCACTCAGCATTACCCCCACACAGTGTTACCCCACACGGTACTACCCCCACACAGTATTACCCCCACTCAGCATTACTCCCACACAGTATTACCCGCACTCATGTCTTTGACATGCTAACACACAGTTTATCACAATCATCATCCCAACCAAAATTATTTTTGGTTTCTCGTAGAGAATATCAGCTTTTCAATACTTTTTATTTGTAAATTAAATATGTCGTGATTATTAACTGTGGTCATATGGGCTCTTTTTTGAAGGTTCCACCATGGTGTTAGTCAATGATTTATTGCTGTCAATGTATTTGTGTTGTGATTGCTTGCTGTTTGGTGGCGGGTTGTATATCAGTGTTACTGGTTCTCTCAGTCCTCCAGAGTTGAAAGTTCATTATGTATTCTAGTAATTTATCTTGTCTGTTTATCTCTCTTATCTAGTCAATGCTCCAGAGGTTTCTATTTAGCACTGCCGCTCATCCCAGTCCAGTAATTCCTGTTTTAATTATTTTATATCCTGCTGGGAATATTGCATATTTTATCACTGCAGTTTTATCTTTGTGAGTTGTGTGTTGGGTTGCTTCTGTTATTCATTCTTTAAATTCATTTCACTTGTTCGGTATTCAGTCTGCATTCGTCCACTCATCCCAGTCCAGTGTTTCCTTTTCAATTATTTGATATCCTGCTGGGAATATTGCATATTATATCACTGCAGTTTTGACTCTGTTATCATGTGTTGGGTTGCCTCTGTTAATTCTTTCAATTCATCACACTTGTTCGATACTCAGTCTTCATTCGTCACAGACCGGCCTGGTCACAGACCGGGCCGCGGGGGCGTTGACCCCCGGAACTCTCTCCCGGTAAACTCAGGTCTACCTTACTCTGTTTCTATTTTGCTCCAGGTTATAGTGTCAGATATCTGTTCCTTGGTTATGTATCAGAAGGGGTAAAGGGTTATAGTCAAAAAATGGGGCCAGAGAATGCTTGTTATGGATAACACCGAATTACTATTCTTGTGGTGAAAGTCTGCTGAGATCTGGTTAACACGTTCTTGTGGGGAAAGTCTGCTGAGATCTGGTTAACACGTTCTTGTGGGGAAAGTCTGCTGATATCTTGTTAACACGTTCTTGTGGGGAAAGTCTGCTGAGATCTGGTTAACACGTTCTTGTGGGGAAAGTCTGCTGAGATCTGGTTAACACGTTCTTGTGGGGAAAGTCTGCTGAGATCTGGTTAACACGTTCTTGTGGGGAAAGTCTGCTGAGATCTATTTCATGCTTTCCACTCTTATTTGCTTCCTCTTCCTTTCTGTCCAGGTATAACTGGAGATATATTTTTGTATTTCTGGATCTTTCACCTTGATTGTGTCTCGCTGGTACTTATGACACAGCTTTAGTTTGATTAAGGAATGTTACGCCATAAGAATGTTACACGTTCTGTTGGGAAAGTCTGCTGAGATCTGGTTAACACGTTCTTGTTGGGAAAGTCTGCTGAGATCTGGTTAACACGTTCTTGTGGGGAAAGTCTGCTGAGATCTGGTTAACACGTTCTTGTGGGGAAAGTCTGCTGAGATTAGGTAACACGTTCTTGTGGGGAAAGTCTGCTGAGATCTGGTTAACACGTTCTTGTTGGGAAAGTCTGCTGAGATCTGGTTAACACGTTCTTGTTGGGAAAGTCTGCTGAGATCTGGTTAACACGTTCTTGTGGTGAAAGTCTGCTGAGATCTGGTTAACACGTTCTTGTGGGGAAAGTCTGCTGAGCTCTGATTAACACGTTCTTGTGGGGAAAGTCTGCTGAGATCTATTTCATGCTTTCCACTCCTTATTTGCTTCCTCTTCCTTTCTGTCCAGGTATAACTGGAGATATATTTTTGTATTTCTCAGGGATACTTTCTACCCTGTGATTGTGTCTCGCGGTACTTATGAGCGCAGCTTTAGTTTGATTAAGGAATGTTACGCCATAAGAATGTTACGACATCTCTCACTGTCTCTCTCTCTCTCTCTCTCTCACTCTCACTCTCTCTCACATTCAGTGATAAAACATCTTGTTCCTCCTCTTCCTGGTATGTAAGACAATCAGCAGATAGGACGATCTGCTGGGGTTCTGTCTGCTGAAGACGACCCCAACAGGGCTTCGGAATATACACACCAACTAAATTGCTGAATTTCTGTCGAATGGTAAAACTTACTATTTTGGCTTGTATAGGATCGCTCTTCTTGCCGAATAATGCAAGCGAAAATTTATGTATGCAATAATTTCGCAAAAATCATTCTGAACCTAACGAAAAAATATATATATTTAGTTGTGTTTGTTTATTATTAAATTATTGTAAACTTATATAAATATATTGCGCTTGTTATAATAAAGTTAGGTAAGTTTTCTAATGATCTTTTGGTACAAATTATTAATTTTTACATTAACATAAACTAAAAAATGTATATCTTTAAACGTATAAGAGAAAATTTTAGAAAGTACTTAATTATAAATAGGTTCTTGCTAATTGACCAATTTTACCTATTCGGCACGACATATATATATTTATGGAAGGGGAAGTGAAACAAATAAGAGAAAGTAAAAGGAAAGGGAGGAAGATAGAGGCACAGAAAGTGGGAGAACGAGAGATAAAAGAAGCAGGAAGAGAGGAGATACAAGAGTAGGAGTGAAGAAGAAAGTAGAAGGAAGTGAGAAAGAATAAAATGTAAAGACTTGAAGTGGCTGGCCATGGAGGAAGCAACATTGAGGAGGATGGGAACAGACAGCTGGGAGTACCTTAACATTAGTCGCATTAAATTATTCAGGATCTGCAAGTCAGCAGCTTACACACACACACACACACACACACACACACACACACACACACACACACACACATGAGTCACAGGGATGTTAGGAAGTATTTCTTCAGTCATAGAGTTGTCAGGAAGTGGAATAGTCCGGAAAGTGAGGTAGTGGAGGCAGGATCCATACATAGTTTTAAAAGAGGTATGATAAAGTACCGTCACAGAGCTTGGTGCTTATATACCTTGTAAGTATTGTATACCATTTATGTTCAAGTGTGATGTTGAGAAAGATTTTTCTTAATTCAGGATGATTCTTCTTCAGATGTAGTGAAGGTATGTTTATTATCCCTGGTAGACTGATCTTATATACATGGAGACACTCCTGCCATTTCTGGTTTGTAGAATCTCACTAAAGATGGCAAAGGGAGAGATGAGGAATCGATATGTCCCACTAAGTCACGTCACTGGAGCTCTAGCTCCCAAAATATCAAGTGTCTGCTGCAGGAACACGACGCCAGCAGCAGAGTTGGTAATTACAAGATAAACACTGGTTACAAGATAGTTAATAAACACTGGTTACAAGATAGTTAATAAAGAATAACACTGAAGAAAGACAAACCTTTAAAAATAGTCCTGGTTGATGACCTTACATGATCAGGAGAAGTGATCACCCAAACTCCCAACCAAACCAGGTAAGGTTGATACTACCAGGAGTGGAAGCTAAGAACCTCAGACCCGAAGAAAATCTGGTGTTTTGCAGCTGCCCGCTAGATGGCAGTGAGGGGGGTCGACACACTATGACAGTCTCTTGGAATCTGAAATACCATTATCCCAATTTTACAGACTTTTCCCCTCACACTAGAAAAGACGAGATTGAACAGTAGGCTTCTTCAGTCGAATACAGTGATATTAAGCTTACGTTTTCCTCTGAAGTTTACATAAACAAGACAGCGTCAGCGTTGTTTACACAGCTTTCACACTCAGTGGAACTCAGGTGCTAGTAGTCTAAGTCTATCTTCGATTCCAACTGCTCAGAAAATCCACGAGGAGAAATTTACGTCTCTATAACACAGTCTCTCTCACTTTTCGTATTTTTTTTTCAAGTTTCCCATCTTCTTGAAGAAATAAAAACCTCAGTACGAAGGCTGGAACAAGTTTCGGTCCGTCAGGCTCAGCGTCAAATCACATTGATCCACGAAGGACCGAAACGTCGTCTTAAATGCAGGTTATTTGAGAATTTCTAACAGCTTCCATCCCTCGTTTCGGCTCTTGTTTTCCCACCTCCAGTGTTCACATCCTCAGTCTTGAGTGCAAATACCATCATTGTTCCTTTCTCCTCATTAAGACTTAATAGCACCTCAGTCTTTATAGCCATTATCAGGCAGCTTTACGAGGCCCTCTTTTCGTTCCATAAACCCATCTTCTTTCCAAGAAATAATATTCTTTTCGGTTCTTTTATAGTAAAATTTAAATTTGTTATATGATTAATGAAGATTGATTTTTTTATTTTTTTATATAATTTTTAAGAAATTTGACTTTCCAGATGCCCATTCACACATTCACCCATTCACCCATTCATACACTCACCCATTCACACACTCACCCATTCATACACTCACCCATTCACACACTCACCCATCCACACACTCACCCATCCACACACTCACCCATCCACACACTCACCCATTCATACACTCACCCATTCACACACACTCACCCATTCACACACACTCACCCATTCACACACTCACCCATCTACACACACATTCACACACTCACCCATCCACACACTCACCCATTCATACACTCACCCATCCACACACTCACCCATCCACACATTCACCCATCCACACACTCACCCATCCACACACTCACCCATTCATACACTCACCCATCCACACACTCACCCATCCACACACTCACCCATCCACACACTCACCCATCCACACACTCACCCATCCACACACTCACCCATCCACACACTCACCCATTCATACACTCACCCATCCACACACTCACCCATCCACACACTCACCCATCCACACACTCACCCATCCACACACTCACCCATCCACACACCCATTCATACACTCACCCATTCACACACTCACCCATTCATACACTCACCCATTCACACACTCACCCATCCACACACTCACCCATCCACACGCTCACCCATTCATACACTCACCTATTCACACACTCACCCATTCATACACTCACCCATTCACACACTCACCCATCCACACACTCACCCATCCACACACTCACCCATCCACACACTCACCCATCCACACACTCACCCATTCATACACTCACCCATTCACACACTCACCCATTCACACACACTCACCCATTCACACACTCACCCATCTACACACACATTCACACACTCACCCATCCACACACTCCCATTCATACACTCACCCAATCCACACACTCACCCATCCACACACTCACCCATCCACACACTCACCCATCCACACACTCACCCATTCACACCTCACCCATTCTACACTCACTCATTCACACACTCACCCATTCACACCCCTCACCCATTCACACACTCACCCATCTCACACACATTCCACACCCATTCACACACCCATCCACTCACTCACCCATTCACACACTCACCCATCCACACACTCACCCATTCACACACTCACCCATTCATACACTCATTCACACACTCACCCATTCACACACACTCACCCATTCACACACTCACCCATCTACACACACATTCACACACCCATCCACTCACTCACCCATTCACACACTCACCCATCCACACACTCACCCATTCACACACTCACCCATTCACACACTCACCCATCCCACACTCACCCATTCACACACTCACCCATTCACACACTCACCCATCCACACACTCACCCATTCATACACTCGCCCATCCACACACTCACCCATTCATACACTCGCCCATCCACACACCCATTCACAGTCACCCATCCACACACCCATTTACACACTTAATCACCCTGGGTATCACTACATCATCCTGGTTACCACTACATCACCCTGGGTATCACTACATCACCCTGGGTACCACTACATCATCCTGGTTACCACTACATCACCCTGGTTACCACTACATCACCCTGGGTACCACTACATCATCCTGGTTACCACTACATCATCCTGGTATCCACTACATCATCCCTGGTACCACTACATCATCCTGGTTACCACTACATCACCCTGGGAACCACTACACACCCTTGGTACCACTACATCACCCTTGGAACCACTACTTCACCCTAGTTACCACTACATCACCATCACCTTGGGCATCACTACATCATGCTGGGTATCACTACATCATCCTGGTTACCACTACATCACCCTGGGTACCACTACATCACCCTGGGTACCACTACATCACCCTGGGTACCACTACATCACCCTGGGTACCACTACATCACCCTGGGTACCACTACATCACCCTGGGTACCACTACATCACCCTGGGTACCACTACATCACCCTGGGTACCACTACATCACCCTGGGTACCACTACATCACCCTGGTTACCACTACATCACCCTGGGTACCACTACATCACCCTGGGTACCACTACATCACACTGGGTACCACTACATCACCCTGCATCTCTCATCTGTTCTGATGGTGAAATTGTAATTGTCTTAGAATGTATTTGTTCTAATGAAGGTAATATATTTGTCTTAATAAAGAAAATGTATTTGTTATGATAGAGATGATGTATTTGTTCTAATGAAGTAAATGTATTTGTTCTAATGAAGTTAATGTATTTGTTCTAATGAAGTTAATACTATATTTGTTCTAATGAACACAATGTATTTGTGCTACCAAAAATAATGTATTTGCTATGATTCAGATAATGTATTTGTCTTGGGGACAATGTATTTGTTCTGATTGACACAGAATGTTGTCGTGAATGTTGAAGAGGACATTTAACCCCCGGGGGATACTTGAAGAATTAGACACAGGTACAACATCTGGGTGTCTTTATTGTAGACGTTTCGCCCTCCAGTGGCTTTATCAATACAGATTCTAGGATATAATCAGAAGACAGTAGAACTATATACAAAAGATGAGGTAATCAGTCCCTCAGTCCTTGGAGTTAGTGTGAAGAACACCGTAGTGGTGAAGAATCTGGGTGATACTTCTCCATCGTGTATAGTAAATGTGATGCTGTGAATCTTGTCTGTTTTAGCAAGAGGTCGTAATGTATACACACACTGCATCTGTTTAATTTTATGTAGGTCTTTATCACCAGCACTCTCTGCCTGCTGCCTTCATAGCTGCCTTCATGGCTGCCTTCCTGCCTTCATTCATTGTTGCCTAACTTCATTGCTGTCTGTCTAATTGCCTATATTATTTGCTGCCTTCCCGCTTGCCTGTCTGTCTCATTGTCTGCCTTCACTGAAGGCAGGGAGACCATGCCCAGCCCTTTTAGGGCAGGGTAGGTGCCAAAGCTGGAGCTCGCAAGACTGCCCTTCTTATCAGCCTCCCTGGGGCAGGAAAGATGGCAGACCAGAGAGGCCTAGCTTCTCCCTACGAGCCCCGTGAGGGCGGGGAACGTGGCTAGGCCTGGGGACAATTGGTCCCAGACGACGAGGGGGTACTTGTACCTCCTCCCATGGGAGACATAGGTCTCAGACACTCCCAAGACAGGGGGCCAATTCCGGGTCACCATCTGGAAAAGACCCGGACCGGGTGAGTACCGGCGAATCAACACCAACAAACAACTGAAGGCAGATGTCTAGTTCTTAGCTACTCATGTTGAAAATGGAAAAAAAATACCGATAAGTTGATGATTAAGACACATGTGCAGCAGTTGGGTATCTTTATTGACGAAACGTTTCGCTTATACAGTAGGCAAAACGTTTCGACAATAAAGATACCCAACTGTTACACTTGTCTTAATCATTTTATCCACTCGTAACACTTTGAGGTTCCTCAAAGGTGGACCTTTAAGTGATTCTTCCAACTCATCTATTTTATTTTCCTCATAACCTCAGAAAAGTCTCATCCGATCGGATTTAAACTTTCAACACATGCACGGTAAGTAGGGCAAGATTCTAGGAACAACTGACATGTTCCGGTGCCCCATGAAGAAGGTTATTGAACCTATTCCAAGCATCCCGGAATAACTCAAGAAATCGTAATTACACGATTGTAAACAAACCGCGGAACGGGTGGGATTTAAACTCATGGCGAGGGAGTTTTAGGATTCGCCTACCATGGTTTAAATCCCACCCGTTCCCGAATTCTGGAATGGATCCGATAACTTTCAATAGCGTTGTCTCAAAGGTTCAAAAAAAAAAAAAAAAAAAGAAAGGTGCTTTCAAAGTCGTCGACGGAGGAGAGAGAAATTAAAGAGTGTATATACCTGGAGGGTATAGAGGGAAAAGAATCTTTCCTCCGTAAGCCATGCGTGTCGTATGAGGCGACTAAAATGCCGGGAGCAATGGGCTAGTAACCCCTTCTCCTGTACACATTTACTAAAAAAACGAATAAGAAAAGCTTTATAAAACTGGGATGTTTGAATGTGCGTGGATGTAGTGCGGATGATAAGTAAGAGATGATTGCTGATGTTATGAATGAAAAGAAGTTGGATGTCCTGGCCCTAAGCGAAACAAAGCTGAAGGGGGTAGGTGAGTTTCAGTGGGGAGAAATAAATGGGATTAAGTCAGGAGTATCTGAGAGAGTTAGAGCTAAGGAAGGGGTAGCAATAATGTTGAAGGAAAAGAGGGAATATAAATGTGTAAATTCAAGGATTATGTGGATTAAAATAAGGGTCGGATGCGAAAAGTGGGTCATAATAAGCGTGTATGCACCTGGAGAAGAGAGGAGTGTAGAGGAGAGAGAGAGATTTTGGGAGATGTTAAGCGAATGTATAGGAACTTTTGAACCAAGTGAGAGAGTAATTGTGGTAGGGGACCTAAATGCTAAAGTAGGAGAAACATGTAGAGAGGGTGTAGTAGGTAAGTTTGGGGTGCCAGGTGTAAATGATAATGGGAGCCCTTTGATTGAACTTTGTATAGAAAGGGGTTTAGTTATAGGTAACACATATTTTAAGAAAAAGAGGATAAATAAGTATACAAGATATGATGTAGGGCGTAATGACAGTAGTTTGTTGGACTATGTATTGGTAGATAAAAGACTGTTGAGTAGACTTCAGGATGTACATGTTTATAGAGGGGCCACAGATATATCAGATCACTTTTTAGTTATAGCTACAGTGGGAGTAAAAGGTAGATGGGATACAAGGAAAATAGAAGCAGTAAGTAAGAGAGAGGTGAAGGTTTATAAACTAAAAGAGGAGGCAGTTAGGGTAAGATATAAACAACTATTGGAGGATAGATGGGCTAGTGAGAGTGTAGGCAATAGGGTCGAAGATGTATGGGGTAGATTTAAAAATGTAGTGTTAGAGTGTTCAGCAGAAGTTTGTGGTTACAGGCGAGTGGGTGCGGAGGGAAGAAGAGCGATTGGTGGAATGATGATGTAAAGAGAGTAGTAAGGAGAAAAAGTTAGCATATAAGAGGTTTTTACAAAGTAGAAGTGATGCAAGGAGGGAAGAGTATATGGAGAGAAAAGAGAGGTTAAGAGAGTGGTGAAGCAATGTAAAAGAGAGCAAATGAGAGAGTGGGTGAGATGTTATCAACAAATTTTGTTGAAAATAAGAAAAAGTTTTGGAGTGAGATTAATAAGTTGAGGAAGCCTAGGGAACAAATGGATTTGACAGTTAAAAATAGGAGAGGAGAGTTATTAAATGGAGAGTTAGAGGTATCGGGAAGATGGAGGGAATATTTTGAGGAGTTGTTAAATGTTGATGAAGATAGGGAAGTTGTGATTTCGTGTATAGGGCAAGGAGGAATAACATCTTGTAGGAGTGTGGAAGAGCCAGTTGTGAGTGTGGGGGAAGTTCGTGAGGCAGTGGGTAGAATGAAAGGGGGTAAGGCAGCTGGGATTGATGGGATAAAGATAGAAATGTTAAAAGCAGGTGGGGATATAATTTTGGAGTGGTTGGTGCTATTATTTAATAAATGTATGGAAGAGGGTAAGGTACCTAGGGATTGGCAGAGAGCGTGTATTGTTCCTTTGTATAAAGGAAAAGGGGACAAAAGAGAGTGCAAAAAATATAGGGGAATAAGTCTGTTGAGTGTACCTGGTAAAGTGTATGGTAGAGTTATTATTGAAGGAATTAAGAGTAAGACAGAAAGCAGGATAGCAGATGAACAAGGGGGCTTTAGGAAAGGTAGGGGGTGTGTAGACCAAGTGTTTACAGCGAAACATATAGGTGAACAGTATTTGGATAAGGGTAAAGAGGTTTTTGTGGCATTTATGGATTTGGAAAAGGCGTATGATAGGGTGGATAGGGGGGCAATGTGGCAGATGTTGCAGGTGTATGGAATAGGAGGTAGGTTACTGAAACCAGTGAAGAGTTTTTATGAGGACAGTGAGGCTCAGGTTAGAGTGTGTAGGAGGGAGGGGGACTATTTCCCAGTAAAAGTGGGCCTTAGACAAGGATGTGTGATGTCACCGTGGTTGTTCAATATATTTATAGATGGGGTTGTAAGAGAAGTGAATGCGAGGGTCTTGGCAAGAGGTGTGGGGTTAAAAGATAAAGAATCAAATACGAAGTGGGAGTTGTCACAGTTGCTTTTTGCTGATGACACTGTGCTTTTGGGAGATTCTGAAGAGAAGTTGCAGAGGTTGGTGGATGAATTTGGTAGGGTGTGTAAAAGAAGAAAATTGAAAGTGAATATAGGAAAGAGTAAGGTGATGAGGATAACAAAAAGATTAGGTGACGAAAGATTGGATATCAGATTGGAGGGAGAGAGTATGGAGGAGGTGAATGTATTCAGATATTTGGGAGTGGACATGTCAGCAGATGGGTCTATGAAGGATGAGGTGAATCATAGAATTGATGAGGGAAAAAGGGTGAGTGGAGCACTTCGGAGTCTGTGGAGACAAAGAACTTTGTCCATGGAAGTAAAGAAGGGAATGTATGAGAGTATAGTTATACCAACACTCTTATATGGGTGTGAAGCATGGGTGATGAATGTTGCAATGAGGAGAAGGCTGGAGGCAGTGGAGATGTCATGTCTGAGGTCAATGTGTGGTGTGAAATTAGGAGGAGGTGCGGGATTACCAAAACTATTATCCAGAGAGCTGAGGAGGGGTTGTTGAGGTGGTTCGGACATGTAGAGAGAATGGAACGAGACAGAATAACTTCGAGAGTGTATAAATCTGTAGTGGAGGGAAGGCGGGGTAGGGGTCGGCCTAGGAAAGGTTGGAGGGAGGGGGTAAAGGAAGTTTTGTGTGCGAGGGGCTTGGACTTCCAGCAAGCATGTGTGAGCGTATTTGATAGGAATGAATGGAGACAAATGGTTTTTAATACTTGACGTGCTGTTGGAGTGTGAGCAAAGTAACATTTATGAAGGGATTCAGGGAAACCGGCAGGCCGGACTTGAGTCCTGGAGATGGGAAGTACAGTGTCTGCACTCTGAAGGAGGGGTGTTAATGTTGCAGTTTTATAACTGTAGTGTAAAGCACCCGTCTGGCAAGACAGTGATAGAATGAATGATGATGAAAGTTTTTCTTTTTCGGGCCACCCTGCCTTGGTGGGAATCGGCCGATGTGTTAATAAAAAATAAAAAAATATACCTGGAGTATACCTGGAGAGAGTTCCAGGGGTCAACACCCCCGCGGCCCGGTCAGTGACCAGGCATCATGTTGGATCAGAGCTTGATCAACCAGGCTGTTACTGCTGGCCGCACACAGTCCAACGTACGAATCACAGCCTGGCTGGTCAGGTACAGACTTTAGGTGCCTGTCCAGTGCCTGCTTGAAGACAGCCAGGGGTTTGTTGGTGATCCCCCTGATTTATGCTGGGAGGCAGTTGAACAGTCTTGGGCCCCTGACACTTATTGTGTTGTCTCTCAACGTGCTAGTGGCACCCCTGTTTTTCATTGGGGGGATGTTACATCGTCTGCCGAGTCTTTTGCTTTCGTAGGGAGTGACTCTCGTGTGCAAGTTTGGTACTAATCCCTCGAGAATTTTCCAAGTGTATATAATAATGTATCTCTCCCTCCTGCGTTCTAGGGAGTACAGGTTTAGGAACTTCAAGCGTTCCCAGTAATTGAGGTGGTTTATCGCAGTTATGCGTGCCGTGAAGGTTCTCTGCACATTTTCTAGGTCAGTAATTTCACCTGCCTTGAAAGATGCAGTTAGTGTGCAGCAATATTCCAGCCTAGATAGAACAAGCGACCTGAAAAGTGTCAACATGGGCTTGGCATCCCTGGTTTTGAAGGTTCTCATTATCCATCCTGTCATTTTTCTAGCAGATGCGATTCCATATCTGAGTAATTGAAATTTTTCATCATTGAACTTCATATTGTTTTCTGCAGCCCATTTAAAGATTTGGTTGATGTCTGCTTGGAGTCTTGAAGTGTCTTCAATGGTGGACACTGTCATACAGATTCGGGTGTCATCTGCAAAGGAAGACACTGCACTGTGGCTTATATCCCTGTCTATGTCCGATATGAGGATGAGGAACAAGATGGGAGCGAGTACTGTGCCTTGTGGAACAGAGCTTTTCACAGTAGCTGCCTCAGACTTTACTCTGTTGACTACTACTCTTTGTGTTCTACATGTTAGGAAATTATAGATCCATCTACCAACTTTTCCTGTTATTTCTTTATCACGCATTTTGTGTGCTATTACACCATGGTCACACTTGTCAAAGGCTTTTGCAAAGTCTGTGTATATAACATCTGCATTCTGTTTGTCTTCTAGAGCATCCAGGACCTTGTCTAGTGGTCCAGTAGTTGGGACAGACAGGAGCGACCTGCTCTAAACCCATGCTGCCCTGGGTTGTGTAATTGATGGGTATCTAGATGAGTGGCGATCTTGCTTCTTAGAACCCTTTCAAAGATTTTTATGATATGGGACGTTAGCGCTATTGGTCTGTAGTTCTTTGCCAATGCTTTACTGCCCCCTTTGTGGAGTGGGGCTATGTCTGTTGTTTTTAGTAACTGCGGGACGACCCCAGTGTCCATGCTCCTCTCCATAGGATGTTAAAAGCACGTTCTTGTATGTGCAAGAATCCAGGAAGAAAGTCACAGGAAGAAAGTCACGGGAAGAAAGTCACAGGAAGAAAGTCACAGGAAAAAAGTCACAGGAAAAAAGTCACAGGAAAAAAGTCACAGGGAAAAAGTCACAGGAAAAGTCACAAACTAACAAAAAAAGTCCAGTGAAAGTTTTTAGCAAAATGTCACGTTATTTTCAAGTATCACAGGATCCAGGGAGTCACAGGAGCCGTCACTGGAAGTCACAGGAGATGTCCAGGTGAAATCTACAGAATTATGTCTATAAAAAAAATCATTTGGAAAAATCATCAATAAAGTCGTCACACCTAACCTAAATAAAACTGTGACTTTTTCCAGTGACATTCTTAAGCAAAATTGTGTACTTATTTTCAGTACTCACCTAGTTGTGTGTGGGGTTGGTCACAGCTCCTGGCCCCTGCCTCTCACTGGCGTCTAGTGCCTGACTTCTCCCTGATGCCTAGACTGTACATCTTTCAATTTGTCTATAAAAAATCATTTTTGTAAAATCACCTTCAATATATTTGAGTCTTCCTCTTCTGAATGGCCATCATATATAATAACGTGTTCTTTTGCGAGTACCGTATAGAAGCAAACGTTGTGTTTTAAAATAGGTTAAAAATACATGAGTGGGTGTGGTGTGTATTGGACCTGACTAGCTTGTGCTACTAGGTTAGATGCCCTGCCCTCCTTATGAATGACCTGACCTGACTAGGTAGGCATTGCTGCGTAGGAGACTGGACATGCCTCGCATGGCCAGTAGGCCTACAGTGTTCTCTTCTTTATTAGACACTGATTACCTCAAACTCCTCCTCTCCTTACACCTTTCTGCTTTGTATTGGACTGATGAAGCCACTGTGTGGCGAAACGTTTCCTCAATAAAGATACCCAAGTGTTGCATATGTGTCTAATTTATCAACTTGTCGGTTCTCTGAACCATTCATCTACATTCTTTCTTATGTTCTATAAGATACGACAACATAAAAAACAGGAGCTCTGCAGAAGGCCTGGCCCGAGCTGGTCAGGTCTAACTCACACCCACCCACAGCTACTCATGTGCTTGTCTAGCCTGTTTTTGAAGCTTCACAACACTGTTACCAAACCAGGCAGTAAACATATACTTAAGTAATAGATTAGACATATATATGCAACACTTGGGAATCTTTGAGGAAACGTTTCGCCACACAGTGGCTTCATCAGTCCTATACAAAGAAGAATGGTGAAGATATGAAGGAGTTTGAGGTAATCAGTCCCCCAGCCTGGAGTCGATCTAATCAGTCCATCAATCTTGAAAAGAATACAGAATATGCTCGAAGTGGCTTATATACTGTAGAGAGGTGAGGTGCAGCAGCCGTAGGTGATGCCTATGTGTCTAAACTATCAACTTGTCGGTTCTGTGAACCATTTATTTACATATACGTAGGTATCACATGAGGTGAAGATTAAGTCACATGTGCAACAGTTAGGTATCTTTATTGATGAAACGTTTCGTCTAAACAGTAGGCTTCTTCAGTCAAATACAAAGGGAGCAGTAGTAATGAAATAAAGATGATCTAATCAGTCCACCATCCATGGAGAAAAATATTTGAGGTGGTCCGTCCCTCAGCCTGGAGAAGAGTTCAGCAACATGGTCTGGAACAATGTGGTCAGTCCCTCAGCCTGGAGAAGAGTTCAGCACCATGGTCTGGAACAAGGTGATCAGTCCCTCAGCCTGGAGAAGAGTTCAGCAACATGGTCTGGAACAAGGTGGTCAGTCCCTCAGCCTGGAGAAGAGTTCAGCTCCATGGTCTGGAACAAGGTGGTCAGTCCCTCAGCCTGGAGAAGAGTTCAGCACCATAGTCTGGAACAATGTGGTCAGTCCCTCAGCCTGGAGAAGAGTTCAGCACCATGGTCTGGAACAATGTGGTCAGTCCCTCAGCCTGGAGAAGAGTTCAGCACCATAGTCTGGAACAATGTGGTCAGTCCCTCAGCCTGGAGAAGAGTTCAGCACCATAGTCTGGAACAATGTGGTCAGTCCCTCAGCCTGGAGAAGAGTTCAGCACCATGGTCTGGAACAAGGTGGTCAGTCCCTCAGCCTGGAGAAGAGTTCAGCTCCATGGTCTGGAACAAGGTGGTCAGTCCCTCAGCCTGGACAAGAGTTCAGCACCATAGTCTGGAACAATGTGGTCAGTCACTCAGCCTGGAGAAGAGTTCAGCTCCATAGTCTGGAACAAGGTGGTCAGTTCCTCAGCCTGGAGAAGACTTCAGCACCATGGTCTGGAACAATGTGGTCAGTCCCTCAGCCTGAGAAGAGTTCAGCCCCATGGTCTGGAACAAGATGGTCAGTCCCTCAGCCTGGAGAAGAGTTCAGCACCAAGGGCTGGAACAAGTGGTCAGTCCCTCAGCCTGGAGAAGAGTTCAGCACCATGGTCTGGAACAAGGTGGTCAGTCCCTCAGCTTGGAGAAGAGTTCAGCACCATGGTCTGGAACAAGGTGGTCAGTCCCTCAGCCTGGAGAAGAGTTCAGCTCCATGGTCTGGAACAAGGTGGTCAGTCCCTCAGCCTGGAGAAGAGTTCAGCACCATAGTCTGGAACAAGTGGTCAGTCCCTCAGCCTGGAGAAGAGTTCAGCCCATGGTCTGGAACAAGGTGGTCAGTCCCTCAGCCTGGAGAAGAGTTCAGCTCCATGGTCTGGAACAAGTGGTCAGTCCCTCAGCCTGGAGAAGAGTTCAGCACCATGGTCTGGAACAAGGTGGTCAGTTCCTCAGCCTGGAGAAGAGTTCAGCACCATAGTCTGGAACAAGGTGGTCAGTCCCTCAGCCTGGAGAAGAGTTCAGCACCATAGTCTGGAACAAGGTGGTCAGTCCCTCAGCCTGGAGAACAGTTCAGCACCATGGTCTGGAACAAGGTGGTCAGTCCCTCAGCCTGGAGAAGAGTTCAGCCCATGGTCTGGAACAGGGTGGTCAGTTCCTCAGCCTGGAGAAGAGTTCAGCACCATGGTCTGGAACAAGGTGGTCAGTCCTCAGCCTGGAGAAGAGTTCAGCACCATGGTCTGGAACAAGGTGGTCAGTTCCTCAGCCTGGAGAAGAGTTCAGCTCCATGGTCTGGAACAAGGTGGTCAGCCCTCAGCCTCGAGAAGAGTTCAGCACCATGGTCTGGAACAAGGTGGTCAGTCCTCAGCCTGGAGAAGAGTTCAGCACCATGGTCTGGAACAAGGTGGTCAGTCCCTCAGCCTGGAGAAGAGTTCAGCTCCATGGTCTGGAACAAGGTGGTCAGTCCCTCAGCCTGGAGAAGAGTTCAGCACCATGGTCTGGAACAAGGTGGTCAGTTCCTCAGCCTGGAGAAGAGTTCAGTCCATGGTCTGGAACAAGGTGGTCAGTCCCTCAGCCTGGAGAAGAGTTCAGCACCATGGTCTGGAACAAGGTGGTCAGTCCCTCAGCCTGGAGAAGAGTTCAGCACCATGGTCTGGAACAAGGTGGTCAGTCCCTCAGCCTGGAGAACAGTTCAGCACCATGGTCTGGAACAAGGTGGTCAGTCCCTCAGCCTGGAGAAGAGTTCAGCTCCATGGTCTGGAACAAGGTGGTCAGTCCCTCAGCCTGGAGAAGAGTTCAGCACCATGGTCTGGAACAAGGTGGTCAGTCCCTCAGCCTGGAGAAGAGTTCAGCTCCATGGTCTGGAACAAGGTGTCAGTCCCTCAGCCTGGAGAAGAGTTCAGCACCATGGTCTGGAACAAGGTGGTCAGTCCCACAGCCTGGAGAAGAGTTCAGCACCATGGTCTGGAACAAGGTGGTCAGTCCCTCAGCCTGAGAAGAGTTCAGCTCCATGGTCTGGAACAAGGTGGTCTGTCCCTCAGCCTGGAGAAGAGTTCAGCACCATGGTCTGGAACAAGGTGGTCAGTCCCTCAGCCTGAAGAAGAGTTCAGCACCATGGTCTGGAACAAGGTGGTCAGTCCCTCAGCCTGGAGAAGAGTTCAGCACCATGGTCTGGAACAAGGTGGTCAGTCCCTCAGCCTGGAGAAGAGTTCAGCTCCATGGTCTGGAACAAGGTGGTCAGTCCCTCAGCCTGGAGAAGAGTTCAGCTCCATGGTCTGGAACGATATGAATCTGAAGCATGAGATTGGAGTCTTAAACACTGTGGTCTTGTCAATGATCACTTTGTCATTAGCTTGCATTTGTCAGTGTTAAATTTCCATAGCCAATTGTTGAGTCATTTTTGTTGAAGTTTTCTCTAATATTGTAGAATCCTCTTACTTGTTCTTGTTTTTTGGCTTCATCCAAAGAATCTATTTACACAATTATATCAGAAGCAAAATGAGATGAAACTCTAAACTTTCTGCATAAATCTACTTTTAATTTCTTTCTATCAAGACACATTCTAAAACAGGCTTATTTTTGTTAGTATATTCGCCAGGAGAGAGTGTTCACACCTGGGTTGTCAGGCACAAATGCACTTAAACAGAGACTAAACTAGCTACCATTGTAGTTACCATTGTACCATTTACAAAGTCACACTTCTCTCTTCCATGTGCGGGTTATTTGTGTATTGTTCCAGTCACGGTACTGTGTCTTTATGTTCATTATAGTAAGTATTCTTCAGCTTCTCACTGAGACCTTCAGCAGACTGTCTGCTGTCATACAGAAATACAAACGTTCTGTTTAACGCCTTAATATGATTACTTAATGTCCTCCAACAGTGTTAATTACGCCTTGTATTTTGATTAGATTACTTCGTACTCTCCAACAGTGGTAATTACGCCTTGTATTTTGATTAGATTACTTCGTACTCTCCAACAGTGGTAATTACGCCTTGTAATTTGATTAGATTACTTCGTACTCTCCAACAGTGGTAATTACTCCTTGTATTTTGATTAGATTACTTCGTACTCTCCAACAGTGGTAATTACGCCTTGTATTTTGATTAGATTACTTCGTACTCTCCAACAGTGGTAATTACGCCTTGTATTTTGATTAGATTACTTCGTACTCTCCAACAGTGGTAATTACTCCTTGTATTTTGATTAGATTACTTCGTACTCTCCAACAGTGGTAATTACGCCTTGTATTTTGATTAGATTACTTCGTACTCTCCAACAGTGGTAATTACGCCTTGTATTTTGATTAGATTACTTCGTACTCTCCAACAGTGGTAATTGCGCCTTGTATTTTGATTTAATGAAAATTGTATTATTTGTCACTGTTCAACTTCAGCTGATAAATTTCACATAGTAAACGTTGACGAATTCCCAAAGACAAATGGAAAAGCTTCCCAGCAGCAAGATGTCAAAGAGCTGACTGCTGGAGCTATAACAAGGAGGACAAATATTGCAGGAATGTTAATAGCATTTACACCATTTGTCAGTACCTGTCAAGACTCTGGAGATTAATTTTCGGCTTCTTTTCTGCGTAAATGAATTTGTTTTTGTTTCTAGTAGCAATGGAAAGCCAAAATTCATCAGATGTATTATTTTTGTTCATTAGAGGGAACAAAAAATATTAACAAATGCACTACTGATGGTCGTCTCTCTTCTCTGTGTTAAATAATGAGTCATTGTATATGAGTGGTCTATAATACCGACAATATAAAGCATTAGACAGTACCGACATGATGGATGAATCAATGAATGAAAGATAAGACCCCAATGGGATGAGCGGGGAAGACGGGACAGACGAAGAATAGCGTTGGAGAGGAGTGTTCTTAGTCGTAGAAAAAGAGCCAGGGCTTAGCCCATCAGCTAGGCGATCGTGGAACAGACTTACGAAACAGGAATAGCAGGCTCAGTTGCGTTGGTCTTGTGGAAGTTGAATGTCAGTAGACTTGACAAGCTGGCAGCAGGTTACGTCGCAGGACAGGGCAGAGGGCAGCATACTGGTGGTGTTACTTGACGCGATTAGGGTGGCAGGTTTGTAGAAGAGCCATTCTCAAATTTCTTGAAGCTGCTTCTAGAGAGGTGGTAAAGTTTTGTCTTGTTTCCAAAGGTGAATTGAAGAGGCTTGAGGAATTCCAGAACTTGGGTGAGTGTGAAGTTGTTCTCAGAAAAACTTGATAGGTCCTGCACCGAGGCCTTTGTAGAGTTCAGTGCAGGTCATGGTGTCAGCGTTTGATGGAACAGTGTACAAGGTAAGGTTTTCCCATGTTGGTGTGCTGGAGTCGTCAATATCTTCTCCTGACGTTTATTCAGTAGACGAGTCTACCATGGTGCTAGCAGGTGACTGAGGGTCGACAGGAGCAGTGGAGAGGTGTACTGGTGGTGTAACATCAGGTTGGGAGGCAGTGGTCGAGGCAGCATGAGCGGTGGTGTGGGAGGTTGTGGAAGTTTGCAGGAACAGTTACTTGGGCAGTAGGAGACAGGTCGGCAGGAGTAGAGAGGTTAACGAAGTTAGGAAGAATCCTGAGGATGTCAGTTGAAGGTGTGCAGTCATTGATGGTGGTGTTGAATGTGCCTGGGTTGGCTGCATTCGCAAGGTGCGCATACATCATGCAATGCAGCACCATGGAGGGAGCGGCGTCTGGAAGTGGAGAGAGGGAGGTGCTGGATAGAGATGGTTGTTGTGCAGCTTGAAGAATTTTCTTTGTATCAGGCTGTAGTTTTGTTATGGCGGCATACTTCGGCGATTTGGGGCTGCTTTTCTTCCTCTTCTTTGAGTTTCTTAGTCAGCACTTCCTTCCTTAGTGGGCATTTGGCTGCAAGTGTTTGATGAGTGCCCTTGCAGTTGGGGCAGGTTGGAGTGGCATTGGTGGTGGAGCAGGCTCTGAAAACGTGACCTTTTCCGCAGTTGGAACAGAATTTCTTGTCTTTAATGGGACAGTCAGTCGTTGAGTGAAGGTAAGAATAACAGTTCCAGCAGGATGAGACATGAGCGAAACGTTCTGGTTCTATTTGGCGTGGATGAATATGGTAGTAGGAGATGGCTAAGACATCAGAAAGTGCTCTGGTAGCCATGTCGATGCTGGAGAAGGTGATTCTGATCATAGAAGAAGCATTTGGAATCTTGGTAATGTTGTCAATCGAAGCCCAAGAGTTTTGTTCTTCGATTGAGATCTTCAGGTCATCAGTCAATAGGGATGTTATGATCTTGTCCAGACGTTTCACCAAAACAGAACGTTTCGCCAGCAGGAAAGGTGAAGGAGAGACGGGGAACTGTCGGTCACTGAGAGTCTTCATAGCGGTGTCGTCCATCAGTTTAGCTTCAAGATCGTCAGTACAGACGACAATGGAGTCTCAGAGAGTGGATAGCTGTAAATTTGACCTGCAGGTAGGTCTTTACAGCGGCAGCAAGGGCAAGTTTGGTGGAGTCATTGATAACTCCACTGGCTGGCTTAATCTTTACACGATATGAGTAAAGGCGATGGTGTGAAGGTTACAAATTCCCCTCCCCGACGGTGACCGAAGGGATACTTCTTGAGGTAGAGCAACTGTGACTTGTCAGTAGCAAGACACCCAACTGTTGCACATGTGTCTTAATCATCATCCTGTCGGTATTTTGTACCATTATTAATGCATCTTCTGATTACCTCTCCATTACCTTATACTTATCTCTACTTTCTTCCATTTGTCTTCCCTTTCTGAACACTTCCTCTTCTGTCCCATCTTTCTTCTTCGCATTCATCATTGCTTCTCTTTTCTCCTTTTTCTCTTACCTCCAAGGATGCAAGGCTACATATGTGACCATGTGCAGGAAAAGCGACATGGAAATGGAATTTTTCAGCTCTAGATCTTCCACACAAACACGTGCGTCGTCAGGAGCTATGCAATGCTATAAGACAGCAACAGATAGGAGGGAAAATTCTCTGAGACAAGGTAGAAGGTATCAATGGTCATTTGTACCCTCTGCCTTACCTCACAGAATATCCCCTACTGTCTGTTGCTCTCTTGCAACATTGCATAGCTCCTGACGACGCAAGAGAGTGTGAAAGATCCAGAGCTAAAGATTTCCACCTCCATGTGGCTTGTTCTGCATTGTTAAGATGGCTTGTTGGCGATTGTACAGCAATGTGACCACATGTGTACCCTTGTTCCTCTTTCCTACTAATCCCCTCTCCCACCTCCTTGCACCTCCTCCTCCTTGCACCTCCTCCTCCTTGCACCTCCTCCTCCTTGCACCTCCTCCTCCTTGCACCTCCTCCTCCTCCTTGCACCTCCTCCTCCTTGCACCTCCTCCTCTTCCTCTTCCACAAGTGGAATAATACGCAATAATACGAAACACAATCAGCAGCTCGTGTTTCCTAATTAAATTACAGAATCAATTTATTACGAAGTTTACACGTAGCTTTTCCCAACAGTTTCATTAGAGTAAGTCATATTTGCACAAAAAATAACCCTCGGTATATTAATTCATTTTTAACCGGCGAATATTTCTCCTCGACTATTTTTTTTAAGAGTCTGATATAAAACCCGAAAATTCAGGATAACATACTTTCACTTTTGTTTTTAAAGGTTTTGTTGTAAGTCTTAATTCTGGAGGTTATTAACCCTTAAACTGTCCAAACGTTGTTCTACGCTTGGAGCGCTAGCGGTACTAACGTAGATCTACGTTTGGACAGTTTAAGTGTTAAGGAGTAGTGGGGATTTTTAAGGGGGATTTCTTAATGTCACCTTTGTTGCACCTCTGTCCTTTGACTTAATATTTTTCTGCAATTTTGCCATCTTTTGTATATAGTTACACTGTCTTCTCATTATGTCCTAGAATTTGTATTGATAAAGTCACTGGAGGGCGAAACGTCTACAGTAAAGATACCCAAATAACAATAATAATAATAATAATCTTTATTTCTATAAGGTATATAGGCCTTGCTGACTTTAAACAGGCCTAGCTTTTAGGTTTAGATAATAAGATAATATAAGAACCATAATGGAAATTAGTCATTGTGACTATGTTGTTATGTATGATAATTTGTGTGTATCTGAACCTAAATAAACTGACTCACTGACTCACTGACTGACTCACTGACTCACTGACTGACTCACTGACTGACTGACTGACTGACTGACTGACTGACTGACTGACTGACTGACTGACTGACTGACTCACTCACTCACTCACTGACTCACTCACTGACTCACTCACTGACTCACTCACTGACTCACTCACTGACTCACTCACTGACTCACTGACTGACTGACTCACTGACTGACTGACTGACTCACATACTCACTGACACATGTGTCTAATTCCTCGTCTCAGTATTGTCTACCATTCACGTACAGTTCTATCATTAAGACTCCGGGATGCTGGTGAAGGGAGCTTGATCAAAGAGACTGGAGCTACCCCACCTTGGACCAAACTTGATTACTTCCGATTCCACAGGTTTGGCGCATTCACGTAAGGATCAGTACAGCTTCCTTGGATCAAACCCGAAAGCTTCCCATTCCCCCACGCTCTGATGTACCAACCAGCTGGTGTACCAACCAGCTGGTGTACCAACCAGCTGGTGTACCAACCAACACACTGCTGTGTGATGGTTAACGAGACTGTCTTGTGTTCTGACCTTTAAAAGACTTATTTATCTCATAGAAGTTACACTTTAACTCAAACTGACTTTCTAAATTAAAGCCACAACCACCCTGACCATCATATGCATGTGTGAGTCAATAACCAGTAATAATAATAATAATAATAATAATAATAATAATAATAATAATAATAATAATAATAATAATAATAATAATAATAATAGCAATAAAATACAAAATAATAATAGCAATAATAAAAAATAATAATAAAATAAAAAAATAATAATAAATAAAAAAATAATAAAAATATAATAATCATAGTAATTAAAGTCAGTGAGTCAGCGATACTTGTTCGGAAATATCGTAGAGTTGACATTAAAAAATTCTCTATTTTTTCATTAGCAAGGTCCCCTTTTGTATCCTGGAAATCAATGAGCTGATCTTCATGGAACTCCCACATGTTATTCTGTTATAAAAGAACACATAGTAGAACATAGTAGTTCAGAAAAAAATATTTTAAAATTGGCTTAATATTTGTTGAAGGTTCAACATATAAAAATTAATAATGAACAGTTAAAGGGAATTGCTTAATAATTTACTTTGAGTGGATATAAACAAGTTGTGTTGCTTGTTTATGTTTGGTATCCACGTCACTCGTACCATTGAATACCAGGGTAAAGTATCATTTGCCTGTTGCCTTAAGGGGAAAAGTAGCCGTAATTAAGGTAGGCCTATACGTAAGCTTGCCGACAAATAGTCCTTAATTCAATCAACATTTTGGTGTACGTCTCATCTGTGTACAATAGATTACGATAGATTCCATATGGAATAGATGACCGAACTGTCTGAGGTACCACGCTAGCGGTGACTTCGGCTGACGTTCTGTGTTTGCTGACATCTGTTGTGTACTTACGTCAGAAGCCCAAAATAAGTGACATTCAATATCCAATTTTCCTTAAAACTAAAAATTCTTAAGTGTCGGGTTAATTCCGATCTCAGATTCGAAATCGGCATCTTAATATTATTCCAGCACATCTTTATACTATTCCAGCAGATCTTTATATTCCAGCACATCTTAATACTATTCCAGCAGATCTTTATATTCCAGCACATCTTAATACTATTCCAGCAGATCTTTATATTCCAGAACATTTGTTTTTGTTCTATGTTATTTGTGACGTAATAACAGCCGATAACATTTAAAAGTTGATCTCAGAGCTCTGCTAATTTCCCATTGATTTTCAACCAAGCGAGTCGTAAGAGGCGGCTAAAATGCCGGGAGCGAGAGGTTATTAACCCCTTCTCCTGTATACATTACTAAAGTTAAAAAGAGAAACTTTCGTTTTTCTTTTTGAGTCACCCAGCCTGGGTGGGATACGACCAGTGCGTCGAAAGAAGAAAGATGTTCTGAACACATCTCCAGCTAAGGGACTGATTACCTCAAACTCCTCCTCATCTTTCCACAATTCTTCTCTATATTGGACTGAAGAAGCCAATGGCTGGCGAAACGTTTCCTCAATAAAGATTCCCAAACGTTGCACAAGTGGCGTCCATCAACTCGTAGGAGGCCCCGAGCTGGTACTCCCGTAGTCACAACATTATGTCTGTAGTAGAGGATAACTCTGCGCCTCCTACGAGTGAACCACCTTACGCACAAGCAAGCAGTCATGTTACCCCAACACCACTGAAGGCATAAAGGCAGTAAATATAAATGATGACTTTGTCCTCGGCTCCTGACGTGAGGCTTATTGTCGTAATTCACTCTGGACTCACATCCCATCCCTCTGGTGTTAAGGATTAACATAATTCACAGTTTGCTTTGACATGGGTAAAGAGCATATATTAAAGGTTAACTTGTGATTTATAAGTGAGAACAGTTAACGTGTTAAAACGATTAGAGACAGAATTATGGTTGGGTAATTAGGTAAAAATTAAACCAAAACGTAGAATAATTTTTGTTGTCGTGGGGGTGCATGAGTAATGTATCTGCCTTCCGGTATAAAGCTTTGCAACAGATATCAACAAATGGTATACAAAGACAAGGGAGCAAAGACAGTCCTAGTGTTTATGTCAGATTTTTTAAACAGTCTGCCTTCTACGTGAATGAGGCAGTCATCCTACGTTTTCTTCTTTGCAAAATCTCATCAATATTAATATTAGTGTAATTTTAAATGTTCCAAATATTAAAATGCTCAATTAATTACGTGAAAAAAAGTGTATTTATTTAGTGATTGAAGAGTAAGGTTAGTTGGTCAACTAGGCTGAGACCTCAGGTTAGGCTAGGTTGGCTAGGAAACAGGACACAAGTGTTTCTTGACGCTGGTCTTAGTTATATGATGGTAAGATTGATCAGGAAATAGGACACAAGTGTTTCCTGACGCTGGTCTTAGTTATATGAATGTAAGATTGGTCAGGAAACAGGACACAAGTGTTTCCTGACGCTGGTCTTAGTTATATGATGACCCACCACTGGAGCTTTTGGTCATCTGACCGAGGCCTTCCACTGGCTTACCAGTCCACTACTTCAGATATTATGATTATTATTAAAACCAGTGTTCTTTTTGAGACCTGAGGCTGTCGACTCAACGATAGTTACCACCAGTCAAGAATACTTAATATCTGAGATAGAAATTAAATTCTCAATGTATACTCACTGAGAGGCATACGCCTCCCAGTACATATATCCTAGTGATCCTAAATTTGATGTCTCAAAACATAAGGAATCTAGACTATACGATTTTCACTTAAGCTGCGAGTGATATATACCCCTATTTATATGTATATATACTAGTATATACATCAAAGGAGATATATTCCCCAGAATATATACACGACGTGAACCATAACTAATAATTCCCTCAATTTTGCAACCTCGTAAATTATAGTATTCACCATATGGCAGCAAGAAATTATAACTGCTTGATAGGCAATTACACTCGACTACACGCACATTAATTACCAACTTGACCCGTGTTAATCATGTTAATTATGTTAATCATTTAAACACATGTGTAGCAGAGTCGTGGCCGGGAATCTTGGAGGATTCAGGCTGTCTTGTCGCCCTGGCCTGCAGAAATCAGTGTTTCATGATTTACAATCTGTGTTTACAAACACCACTGCAAACACAATCGCCACCCACTCCACGATGCCCGAACGCAGGCAGAAACACCATGCCTGGAACCGTCGATGCCCCGAGAGGCTCGTCAGAATTCCTGAGGCCTGGAAGACGCCAACAACGAGGCAGCAGGCTACGGCAGAGCATCACTCTCAGCAGACGATGGGTGAAGAGAACCCTGCCATACTGCAGACCTCTCATCAGGCCACCCAACTCAATGCCGAGGAATTTCCGACCCTCAAAGCCTCAACCAGGCGTCATGGACCGGAGCATCCTGCCCCTCTACCTCAACGAAGAAACAAAAACATAAGGAACAAGCGGGGCCAACAGGAAACACCTGGTCAACGCAATCAGCAGACGGCACTACACGAGCCCCCATCGGCCATAACACGGCAAAGCATGCACTCCTTGCCCGGCACAGCCACTATGCAGGCTTCCCTGGCTATGCCTGCACCTCACCACCAGATGCCAGATACCCAACATGGCACACAGCAACAGGCCACGGTGCCCACAATGAAGAAATACAACCCTCAGCAGCCCCCACAGACCACAACAGCCCAGATAATATCCACTGCCTCGAACCCACCGCCAACGCAGGCCCTCACCAGGGAGAATCTCGTAACACTCATCAAGACAATCACGGTTATTATTTGCAACAATCAACTCCACGGAACAACAGCATGTTCCGGCAGATGGTCAGCACACTCCTGAGGGTGTGCTTACTGACTGAGGAGGAGACTGGATGCCACGAATTTGCAGATTCTCAGAGCGGGCAGAGCCATGTCTCCAGCTCAGGAAACAACAGAGATGGAGTAACCTCAGTACCAAATCACAGTCGCTTATGAGACGCACTAGATGAACTGTCCAAGAACAGTGCTTGAGCAGCATATCCTCAACAATGAAGAATCGATTCTCCTTCATGTTCCCAGACTACCAGAACAGGTTCCTGTACCAGAAACTTATTCTGGTAGTCTGAGAACAGACTGAACAGAGACTTCAATGTAACACACGCAAGACCAGCCCACTGAAACATCATCGGTCCAGAGAACAGACAACTTGACAAATTAGACACATGTGCAACACTTGGGAATCTTTATTGAGGAAACGTTTCGCCACACAGTGGCTTCATTAGTCCTGTACAAAGAAATAAGATAAGATTTCGTATGGATTTTTAACCCCGGAGGGTTAGCCACCCAGGATAACCCAAGAAAGTCAGTGCGTCATCGAGGACTGTCTGTCTTATTTCCATTGTGGTCCTCAATATTGTCCCCCAGGATGCCACCCACACCAGTCGACTAACAACCAGGTACCTATTTGCTGCTAGGTGAACAGGACAACAGGTGTAAGGAAACACGTCGAAATGTTTCCACCCCGCCGGGAATCGAACCCGGGCCCTCCGTGTGTGAAGCGAGAGCTATAGCCACCAGGCCACCGGGTCACGATCGAAAGGAGTTCGAGGTAATCAGTCACTCAATGGGACGAAACCTTGGATGGCATTATGCTGTATTTGTGTTTATTTTTCCAACATCTTGGTATCTTTGTTGTAGACGTTTCGCCCTCCAGTGTCTTTATTAATACAAATTCAAGGACATAATAAGAATATATACAAAAGACGAGTTGGTGAAGAGCACCATTAACTAATGTGACTAATTAATGGTCCAAGTGAGAGCGAAACGTCGTCATAAGTTTCTCCCACGTTCGGGTTATTTGTGTATTGTTCCAGTCACAGTATTGTGCCTTTTTATTCTCTGTGTTTTTTCCATTTGCCGACAGATGGCGGGGCAGACACGCTACCCAGGTTCGTGTCGCCCATCGAGAACGTGACTGTGTCAGTGGGACGCGACGCCAGACTCTCCTGTGTCGTGGAAAACCTCCACAGCTACCAGGTAAGTCCCCTCCGGAGTTTATATACGGAATATACAGCAACAATCACATAATCAATGATATTCAATACCGACAAGTTAATAAGTAAGACGTAGCTCGATCGCTAGCGCACTCAGTTCGAATCTCCTCCGGTACGGCTGGGAAACATTAGGGACGTGTTTCCATAAGACACCTGTTGTCCCTGTCCCTGTTCACCCATCAGTTTAAAATGGTTACCTGGGTGTTAGTGGACTGGTGTGGGTGGCATCCTGGGTGTTAGTGGACTGGTGTGGGTGGCATCCTGGGTGTTAGTGGACTGGTGTGGGTGGCATCCTGGGTGTTAGTGGACTGGTGTGGGTGGCATCCTGGGTGTTAGTGGACTGGTGTGGGTGGCATCCTGGGTGTTAGTGGACTGGTGTGGTGGCATCCTGGGTGTTAGTGGACTGGTGTGGGTGGCATCCTGGGTGTTAGTGGACTGGTGTGGGTGGCATCCTGGGTGTTAGTGGACTGGTGTGGGTGGCATCCTGGGTGTTAGTGGACTGGTGTGGGTGGCATCCTGGGTGTTAGTGGACTGGTGTGGGTGGCATCCTGGGTGTTAGTGGACTGGTGTGGGTGGCATCCTGGGTGTTAGTGGACTGGTGTGGGTGGCATCCTGGGTGTTAGTGGACTGGTGTGGGTGGCATCCTGGGTGTTAGTGGACTGGTGTGGGTGGCATCCTGGGTGTTAGTGGACTGGTGTGGGTGGCATCCTGGGTGTTAGTGGACTGGTGTGGGTGGCATCCTGGGTGTTAGTGGACTGGTGTGGGTGGCATCCTGGGACAAAACTGACCTAATTTGCGGGAAATGCTCAGCATAACAAGCGGCTTTGTATATAGTAGTACATGTACTTGTAGAAATAAAGATATTTTATTATATATTATTATATATTATACTACAAGATGGATAAAGGTTACTATAGGATAGATATAGATTCATTGGAGAACATACAGAAAAGAATGACAAATGATTTACTGTATAAGAATCCCGTATGAAGATAGACTTAGAGCGTTGAATCTCCACTCTCTGGAGAGACGTAGAATGAGGGGAGATATCATCGAGGTGTACAAGTGGATGATGGGCATAAACAAAGGAGATATTAATAAAATACTGAGGATATCGAACCAAGTAAGAACCAGAAATAACGGATTTAAATTGGATAAATTTAGATTTAGAAAAGACATAGGCAAGTACTGGTTTTCGAACAGAGTTGTAGATGCGTGGAACAATCTTCCGAGTACTGTGATAGAGGCTAGGACCTTGGGTGGCTTGAAGAAGAGATTGATAAACTAGACACATTTGCAACACTTGGGTATCTTTATTGAGGAAACGTTTCGCCACACAGTGGCTTCATCAGTCCATAAATAGGAGAATGGTGAAGAACAGAAGAAGTTTGAGGTAATCAGTCCATTAATCTTGAAAAGAGCTTATATACTGTAGACAGGTGAGGTGAAGCAGTCGTAGGTAGTATCACATTTGACAAATCCAAATGTGGAAGTATTTGCATAATTAACATAGTTGCATAGTTAACATAGACGTTAACAAGGTTGTTTTGCATCCTGTATCGCCTGGTTTGCAATATTTGCATAATATATATATTTTTTCAATATTTTATTAAGTCACTTGTCAGTTATTCTAACACTGATACTTGGAATATTATGTTTTAGACGTACATATTTTTCAACATAGACTGACTGTACTTTATAAAGTTATGTATATTAGGTGTGTCTTCATCTATCGTTGTCTCTCACACTGGAAGCACAAATATCGCAGAGCAACCTGTGTGTACGAACCTCCAGGGGGTGCACGAACCCCCCAGGGGGTGCACGAACCCCCCAGGAGGTGCACGAGCCCCCAGAGGGTGCACGATCCCCTCCCCCAAAGGGTGCGAGATGACATTCTGTTTGCAATGTTTTGAGTTCAATTTGTTTACCCCTAGTACTGTATTTGATTCAATTTGCGATTCATAAATTAGAAATTTGACTTCTTCATGATCAAATATATTACTTTTTGTAGGGAGTGCATCATTAATCAAACAATCCCTAGGTGTGAGGGTCATAGAAAAGGTTGGGGATCCCTATACTAGAAGGGTATAAAAACAATAGCTAAAAACAGAAATGTGTAAGATAGGAAATAGGGCCAAAACTCTTGGGAAAGAAGGTGGAAGAGAGAGAGAGGGAGACATAGAAGAAATAACTAGAGAGATAGACGAGAGACTAAGCCGAGGTTGGCTTGGCTTCCCCTCTAGCTAATTCCTAAATATTATACAACAGGCAAGTCAATTTTCCGCTTCTCTAAGTAGACTATTGAGGCCATTATTATTTCCACGAGTTCCAGGCTGGTATCTCGCCCTGAACCAGGAACACAAGGGCATAATACCGTGACTCGAACAATACACAGATAACTCCCACATAGATATATTTAATCTTCTAACATATGTATTCATTATATACTCATTATTATTTGTTTACACTTAATGTCCCTTAAAACATTCATGTAATGTTTATAGTTTTAAGTCTAGCTTAAACTTGCCCGAAATGCTCTGCATAATCATGGGGTTTCTGCATGTATTGCAGTGTCACCCATGCATGTATAAAACATGTATTATGTGGAAATTAACTTAAATTTGAATGGCGACGTTTCGGTTCGAATTGGAATGTTAAGTAGTCACAAAGAAGAGCGAAGGGCTCTCTTCCCTTCACGCTTGTGTGTTACTAATAGTCCAGGTCGGACAGAAACGTAGCCATAATTTATATCCTCCTATGTGTGTGGGTTATTTGTGTATCTCATCTATGTTAGTAGAAACGTGTCGAAATATGAAAAAAAATCGCGTTTTATCATATTTTTCATATTTTTCCAATATATTACACATTAAAAAAAAACAAATGAAAAGTACAGTAAAATCTAAGACAATTGGTACTTAGACTAAAACAATGGATTTTTAGTCTGACGTCCAGACTCCAAACAGCCGAATATTGTGAAGATTCTCGTTGCAGAAACAAAATTTAATTTGGACTACAAATTACCCATTTATTTGATTTTTATTGACATAATTAAGACTCACGTGCAACACTTTGGTATCATTATTTCTGAAATGTTTTGGAAATAGGTACCAAAGTGTTGCACATGTCTAATTAACCAACATAAATATGTTTATTTAGGCACAGGTACACATAAGTACAATTATCATACATAGTGTAAATTACTTAGGAAAAACCCAAAAAAGTCAGATAGACTTATTTTATTTGGGGTCCATCTAATATCTCATTATTTAATCTTAAAACGGTCAGATTAGATTTTGCTACCGAAATGGCTAGTAGACTGTGTACCTCATATCCATCCTGTGGATGGTAGTGGCTAGTTTATTGTGTACCTCATATCCATCCTGTGGATGGTAGTGGCTAGTTTATTGTGTACCTCATATCCATCCTGTGGATGGTAGTGGCTAGTTTATTGTGTACCTCATATCCATCCTGTGGATGGTAGTGGCTAGTATATTGTGTACCTCATATCCATCCTGTGGATGGTAGTGGCTAGTATATTGTGTACCTCATATCCATCCTGTGGATAGTAGTGGCTAGTTTATTTTGTACTTTATATCCATCCTGTGGATGGTAGTGGCTAGGTTATTGTGTACCTCATATCCATCCTGTGGATGGTAATGGCTAGTTTATTGTGTACCTCATATCCATCCTGTGGATGGTAATGACTAGTTTATTGTGTACCTCATATCCATCCTGTGGATGGTAATGGCTAGTTTGCAGCAGCAGAATATTACACCGAATTCCACTTCTATAAGCTAACAGGAAACTAAGGCTATAGTGAGGAGAGGCTCACCAAAACTTCACAGTCGAAGACTGGAAAAACATCACCTGGTCGCGACTTCTGCAGCGACATCTGGATGGTAGGGTTAGAATTTGGCAGCCGACAAATCTGCAGCAACTGTGTGATGCTATCAACTCATCATGGACCAGAATCTCCAAGAAATGCTTCCAGCAAATTGCTGAATCCATGTCACGAAGAATTTAGGCAGCTCTGGGAAGCAAAGGGGATCACTACCCAGTACTACCTGGAGGGTATTAAGGAGATCAACACCCCCGCGACCCAGTCCACGACCAGGCCTCCTGGTGGATCAGGGCTTGATCAACCAGGCTGTTACTACTGCCCGCACCTAGTCCAACGTACGAACCACAGCCCGGCTGATCCAGCACCGACTTTACGTATCTGTCCAGCTCCCTCTCTAAGGCAGCCAGGGGCCTATTGGTAATTCCCCTTATGGCTGGTGGGAGGCTGTTGAACAGTCTTGGACCCCGAACACTTTTGTTGTTTTCTCTTAGTGTACCAATGGCGCCTCTACTTTTCATTGGGGGTATTTTGCACCGCCTATCCAGTCTTTTACTTTCGTAAGGAGTGATTTCTGTCAAGATTCGGGACCAGTCCTTCTAGGATTTTCCAAGTGTAAATTATGAACCACAGCCCGCCTGGTGAACCACAGCTCGCCTGGTGAACCACAGCCCGCCTGATGAACCACAGCCCGCCTGATGAACCACAGCCGGTTGATCCGGCACCGACTTTAAGCATCTGTCCAGCTCCCTCATGAAGGCAGCCCCTGGCAGCCTTCAGGCTGTCTAACTGCTTTTAAATTTTACATAGTATGCCTCTCATACAAGTTAGCGTAAATGAGATTCTAGTTAGAGAAGACAAGTCGGGAAATGTCCTTCCCTCGGAACTGAAGTCAGAAGTATATAAGGGCGGAGAACTGCAACAAAGAAATGGTGTGGTGATACAGACAAGGTGTGGAAAAAGACACGTACATTTCGAGACATTAAGATAAGATTTCGTTCGGATTTTTAACTCCAGAGGGTTAGCCACCCAGGTTAACCTAAGAGAGTCAGTGCGTCATCGAGGACTGTCTGTCTTATTTCCATTGGGGTCCTCAATCTTGTCCCCCAGGATGCAACCTACACCAGTCGACTAACACCCAGGTACCTACTTGCTGCTAAGTGAACAGGACAACAGGTGCAAGGAAACACGTCGAAATGTGTCTACCACGCCGGGACTCGAACCATGGCCCTCCGCGTGTGAAGCGAGAGCTTTGCCAACCAGGCCACGGGGTCAACTGTACATAAGTGCCTTTTTCCACACACTGCAGAAAGCCTACTGGCCCATATAAGGCAGGTCCTTATTAAAATCACAAATGTATTTGTCCAATCTTTCTCTAACGCTACCCAAGAATTTGCTCAGTAAGTCACTGGATCGTGAAATTTATTCACTTCTGGAAAGAGCCAGAGAGTGACGAATGTTAAAGGAGCTTTACTTCTTTAAATCACCTTGCCTTCTTGGGAAGCAGACAGACACACAGTCAAACCATGGAGCTGAACTCTTTTCCAGGCTGAGGGACTGACCACCTTGTTCCAGACCATGGAGCTGAACTCTTCTCCAGGTTATGTTACTGACCACTTTGTTCCAGACCATGGTGCTGAACTCTTCTCCAGGCTGTGGGACTGACCACCTTGTTCCAGACCATGGTGCTGAACTCTTCTCCAGGCTGAGGGCCTGACCACCTTGTTCCAGACCATGGAGCTGAACTCTTCTCCAGGCTGCGGGACTGACCACCTTGTTCCAGACCATGGAGCTGAACTCTTATCCAGGCTGTGGGACTGACCACATTGTTCCAGACCATGGAGCTGAACTCTTCTCATGGCTGAGGGACTGACCCCATTGTTCCAGACCATGGTGCTGAACTCTTCTCCAGGCTGTGGGACTGACCACCTTGTTCCAGACCATGGTGCTGAACTCTTCTCCAGGCTGAGGGACTGACCACCTTCTTCCAGACCATGGAGCTGAACTCTTCTCCAGGCTGTGGGACTGACCACATTGTTCCAGACCATGGAGCTGAACTCTTCTCCAGGCTGAGGGACTGACCACATTGTTCCAGACCATGGTGCTGAACTCTTCTCCAGGCTGTGGGACTGACCACCTTGTTCCAGACCATGGAGCTGAACTCTTCTCCAGGCTGAGGGACTGACCACATTGTTCCAGACCATGGTGCTGAACTCTTCTCCAGGCTGAGGGACTGACCACCTTGTTTAGACCATGGAGCTGAACTCTTCTCCAGGCTGAGGGACTGACCACCTTGTTCCAGACCATGGAGCTGAACTCTTCTCCAGGCTGAGGGACTGACCACCTTGTTCCAGACCATGGAGCTGAACTCTTCTCCAGGCTGAGGGACTGACCACCTTGTTCCAGACCATGGAGCTGAACTCTTCTCCAGGCTGAGGGACTGACCACCTTGTTCCAGACCATGGTGCTGAACTCTTCTCCAGGCTGAGGGACTGACCACCTTGTTCCAGACCATGGTGCTGAACTCTTCTCCAGGCTGAGGGACTGACCACCTCAAATACTTTTCCTCCAAGGTTGATGGACTGATTACGTTTCGCTACAACAGCTTCCTCTGTATTTAACTAAAGAAGCCTACTGTTTAGGCGAAACGTTTCAGCAACAAAGATACCAAACTGCTGCACATGTGTCTTAATCATCACAAAGTCAGGCACATGAACACACATGGAAAAATAAACACATAAGCAGTATAATGTGATCCTTTACGTTGTCAATAAAGGATCACATTATACTGCTTATGTGTTTATTTTTCCATTGTGTCGGTATTTAATACCATTTATTTCCATGAACACACTGGAATACTGGAGTGAATGAGGATGGAGCGGCAGTGTTCATTTGTGAGCTGAAAAAATACAAGACACTGTAAACAAACTAATATAAGAATGTGAGTGGATGAGAGTCCGAATAAACAGTTATTTTCACCAGAAAGTAAGGATTTTAAAGATGAAAATCAGAAGAAAGGGATCAGATAATGAGTCTTGGAGGAGGAGGAATGAAGAGGAAGAAGATGAGGTGGAAAAGGAAGACGAAGGGGATGCGGAATACGAAGACGAAGAAAAAGAGGAAGAAGTGATAGCATTACGTTTATAAAATACACATCAAGGAAACAGCAGGTGAAAAGGAGGCGAGGTTATAAGGACACTGGAGTCTGGAAACTGGAGGACAACAGAGTTTGGCAGACTTACTGAAGACACAGACGTCCGTGATGGAGCTCATACAAGGGACGGGCGGGAAGCCTTCGTAAATGAGCACCCACTAAGAATGGGGACTCATGGAGGAGATGGGGAAAGACTGCAGGGTTTTGTTTTTTTAAGGGGAGGATTTTGTTGAACAAGAAGGTAAACCAAAGAGAGAGAGAGTAATTTAAAGAGAGAGGCGTACGGAAAATAACTTTAAATCACAGTGGAGAGGAGAACAGTGGAAGATGATTACCTCATTCTACTCTTCATCTCCCACCTTTCTCTGTATTGAACTGACGAAGCCACTGGCGGGCGAAACGTTTCGTCAATAAAGAGTTAATAAAGCTAGTGAACTGAGTATATTTCTTGAGACATTTACACAGCGTCACCGGGAATGAAAAATAAACCCAAAAGATGACATTTGACAATCGTATTTTGAACTCAAGAATCGACGAAAAGTCCCATAAATTAAATACAATTATAAAATTACGGCAGGATTTTTCTCTTTGGATCATAAAGAATAAAAATACACAATACCGCTATATATGAATGGTAGACAAGACCGACAAGTTGAATTAGACACGTGTGAAACATCTGGGTATCTTTATTGTAGACGTTTCGCCCTCCAGTGACTTTATCAATACACGGACATAATGTGAAGACTGTAGAACTATGAGACACTTATGCAACATATGGAAATCTTTATTAAGGAAACGTTTCGCCACACAGTGGCTTCATCAGTCCATACAAAGTAGAAATGAGTAAGGAGGAGGAGTGTGAGGTAATCAGTCCCTCAGCCTTGGAGTTGAAGACCACCTGTGCACAGTACAGCTCCTGGAACAATACACAAATAAGGAGCAGTGATGTACTGGGAGAAAATAATCGATGGAAAGTTAGAAAGTGCAGGAAAAACACAAGAAAGCGGGAATGACAGAGAACCACTAAGGATAAGAGGGGGTGAAACGTGGCGCAGAACACAAGAAGAAACTGGCACATGAGCAAGGCCTGGGTACCTTTAATGAGAGACGTTTCGCCTGTACTGTAATCTAGGTGAATAAGTATTATTAAAAATGGTTTAAAATACTGACAAATTGATGATTAAGACACATGTGCAAAAGTTGGGTGTCTTTACTGTTGAAACGTTTCGCCCACACAGTAGGCTTCTTCAGTCAAATATAGAGGCAGCAGTAGTAATGAAATAAAGATGATGTAATCAGTCCATCAACCTTGGAGAAATAGTATTTGAGGTGGTCATTCCTCTCTCTCTTCTCTCTCTCTCTCTCTCTCTCTCTCTCTCTCTCTCTCTCTCTCTCTCTCTCTCTCTCTCTCCCTCCTCGTCTCTCCGAGCCCTCACCTCACCCTCTTCTACTCCCTCAGTGACCTCCACTACCTGGAGGGGGTCTCGGGGATCAACGCCCCCGCGGCCCGGTCTGTGACCAGACCTCCCGGTGGATCAAAGCCTGATCAAACAGGTTGTTACTGCTGGCCGCACGCAAACTGACGTACGAACCACAGCCTGGCTGATCAGGTACTGACTTTAGGTGCCTGTCCAGTGTCTTCTTGAAGAAAGCCAGGGGTCTATTAGTAATCCCCCTTATGTATGCTGGGAGGCAGCTGAACAGTCTTGGGCCCCTGACACTTATTTTGGTATTTTTTAGTGTACTCGTGACGCTCCTGCTTTTTATTGGGGGATGTTGCATCTCCTGGCCAGTCTTTTCTTTTCGTAGGGAGTGATTTTCGTGTGTAAATTTAAGACTAATCCCTCTAGGATTTTCCAGGATTAGAAAGAAATAGAACAAATCCTTCAGGTGGAGAAATACACAATTGCTTACAGACATTAAACAAGCTTTTTCGTTAACTGAAGAATACTGCTTCACAGCCGAAACCTCTCAATAAAATTCCTCTCTACAACTGCATATTTTTCCCACCACTACCCATAATAATTCATATTTCCATCCCAATACATTATTTCCTGCCTTGTCTCCTCCCACCCAATAGTTATAATCATAACCATAATTTTTAAAGTGGTGGAGTGGTAAGCCAGTGGAAGGCCTCGGTCAGATGACCAAAACCTCCAGTGGTGGGTCATATAACTAAGACCAGCGTCAGGAAACACTTATGTCCTGTTTCCTGACAAACCTAACCTAACCTAAACTAACATAGCCTAACCTGACATAACCTAACCTAACCTTACCTAAGCTAACCTTACCTTACCTAACCTAACCTAACCTTACGTAGCATAACCTAACCTTACCTGATCTAACCTAACCTAACCTTACCTGACCTAACCTAACCTAACCTTACCTAACGTAACCTAACCTTACCTTACCTGACCTAACCTGACCTAACCTAACCTAACCTTACCTTTCCTTACCTTACTTTACCTAACCTAATCTAACCTTACATAACCTAACCTAACCTGACTTAACCTGACCTAACCTGACCTAACCTTACCTGACCTGACCTAACCTAACCTAACCTGACCTAACCTAACCTGACCTAACCTAACCTAACCTAACCTTACCTTTCCTTACCTTACTTTACCAAACCTAATCTAACCTTACCTAACCTAATCTAACCTTACATAACCTAACCTAACCTGACTTAACCTGACCTAACCTGACCTAACCTTACCTGACCTAACCTAACCTTACCTGACCTAACGTAACATAACCTAACCTAACCTTATCTTTCCTTACCTTACTTTACCTAACCTAATCTAACCTTACCTAACCTAACCTAACCTGACCTAACCTAACCTGACCTAACCTAACCTTACCTGACCTGACCTAACCTAACCTTACCTGACCTAACGTAACATAACCTAAACTAACCTGACCTAATCATCCTTTTCACATCTACCATTTACAGGAGCATCACATCTTTAAAATGAACTAACTGATAACTAGTGAGCAATTAATAACTGACACACATGGTGCATATATTTCAAAAAGGCTGCAGCCAGAAGCACATTAACTAGAGCGCTGACAAGCGCTGTTGTGAAATATAAAAAAAAAATATCAGTAGTGGATAAAACACCTGGATGGCAAAAATCTACATGGAAAAAGTTTCGTTTTTGTTCATCAAATTTCATTATATTAAATATATTATTACGGCATATTTAGATAAATAACTGAAGAACAAAACAGGATGAGTATATTGTAGTGTCTTAGATCTCAAGAAAGTTTTCGATAGTTCCTTATGCGAGACTGATCTGGAAAGTGAAAAAAAGAAAGTGGATGAGATGTTTCATGTTGGAAGAGAAAGTAAGAAGAGTGACAAGAAATATAATGTCTTTAGTGATTAAGGTTACGAGCGGGGTGCCACAAGGATCAGTATCATGACTCATGAAGTAGTGATAACTATACTGAAAACAAATGCACACACACACACACACACACACACACACACACACACACACAGTTTCAAAAATAGGAATCGTAGAACACATGGGACCAGAAACCAATAATTCTAGTGATTGTACACGCCCAACGTTTCACCCGTGCCGGGTATCTATCCACGACCCTTCATTGTGTGAGCTGAGAACGACGACAATTATTTTATAAAGATTATGTTCCAATCAGATCTTTATTTTTACTTCGTGTTGTTCCTGTTAAGAAAGAAATACAGTCTTTACATAAAAGATTACTTTACCCAGTATTTCTACCTGGAGGGACAGTATACCTGGAGGGGCAGTATACCTGGAGGGGCAGTATACCTGAAGGGACAGTATACCTGGAGGGACAGTATACCTGGAGGGACAGTATACCTGGAGGGGCAGTATACCTGGAGGGGCAGTATACCTGAAGGGACAGTATACCTTGAGGGACAGTATACCTGGAGGAGCAGTATACCTGGAGGGACAGTATACCTGGAGGGGCAGTATACCTGAAGGGAGTTGCGGGGGTCAACGCCCCTGCGGCCAGGTCCATGATCAGGCCTCTAAGGATGGAACAATTCACAAATAACCCCACACTTAGGACGAACCCAAACGTCGTCTTAATTGACCCTTGTAAGTGTGGGTTAAATTGTGAATTTCACTTAGAGATTTGCCTGACAAATGTACCAGGTAATCATATCCGGATAATCACACACACACATATATCACTGGAGTCTAATCGATGTGACGAATTAGGAAAGTTTACAAGTCAAGTTTTCCAATAATCACAGTCCTTGTGGCCGGGAAAGATATAATAATTCTTACTGATATGTATGTTAAGGGATATATTACTGGGTTTGTGAGTTGGCTCAAGTTCTGGGGACTTAGTAAGTCAAGTGTATAACTCTTCACAGTCTGCGTAACCCAAACAAAGTCTCGCAGGAGAAAAATTGCTTTGAAATACTTGAGATTTCCTGTGACGGGACATTTAATTAGTTTCTCAACGCTAATGTCTTATTATGGTCTATTACGCTCTTATGAGAAAGAGGGAAATGGGGGAATAGAAGAGAATGTAAAGACTGTAGAAGGGCTGAAGAGGGGAAGAGAAGATACAAAAGAGAGAGGATGGGAACATAAAGGGAGAGAGTAGTGCAGGAATAGAGAGAGATGAAGAGGAGAAAGGTGGAAGGGGAAAGTGAGAGGAAAAAAAGAGAGAAAGGAGAGGAAAAGGGGAGGAAAAAGAGAGAGAAATGGGAGGAAATATTAAAGAAAATAAAGATAGTAAAGATAGGGGAGACGAAAACTTTGTGTAAACTTATCTGATGATTCTTATAAAAGAGAAAAATAGGGACTCAAGAATTCGTAATAACGCGGTTGTAAACAACCCACGGAACGGGTGGCGTTTGAACCCATGGCGAGGGTGTCTTAAAATTCATCTTAATTGGATGAATCTTATTAGAACCAACTGGCCAATGGTTAACGCACTGGCCTTTGAGTTTTAGGACTCATTCACCATGAGTTCGAACCCCCCCTCCCGGTCCCTGATTAGAAAATAAGGGTTTGAAAGCTATTTATATTATATAGACGTTTTTCCATTTTGGTTGTTGGCTGATCTATTAGGTCAAGTTTATCTACTAGTGATGTATCGGATATCCGCGTCCGTATCCGCGTCCGTATCCGCGTCCGTATCCGTATAACATCCGCACAATTTTTTTCATCCAGTGTGACTTCACCAGTGCTATTAGGTACCAGTGTGACTTCACCAGTGCTATTAGGTACCAGTGTGACTTCACCAGTGATATTAGGTACCAGTGTGACTTCACCAGTGATATTAGGTACCAGTGTGACTTCACTAGTGATATTAGGTACCAGTGTGACTTCACCAGTGATATTAGGTACCAGTGTGACTTCACTATTGCTATTAGGTACCAGTGTGACTTCACTAGTGATATTAGGTACCAGTGTGACTTCACCAGTGATATTAGGTACCAGTGTGACTTCACCAGTGCTATTGGGTACCAGTGTGACTTCACTATTGCTATTAGGTACCAGTGTGACTTCACCAGTGATATTAGGTACCAGTGTGACTTCACTATTGCTATTAGGTACCAGTGCGACTTCACCAGTGATATTAGGTACCAGTGTGACTTCACCAGTGCTATTAGGTACCAGTGTGACTTCACTATTGCTATTAGGTACCAGTGTGACTTCACCAGTGATATTAGGTACAAGTGTGACTTCACCAGTGCTATTAGGTACCGCGTGACTTTACCAGTTCTATTAGGTACCAGTGTGACTTCACCAGTGCTATTAGGTACCAGTGTGACTTCAGTACTATTAGATACCAGTGTGACTTCAGTACTATTAGGTACCAGAGTGACTTTACCAGTTCTATTAGGTACCAGTGTGACTTCACCAGTGCTATTAGGTACCAGTGTGACTTCACCAGTGCTATTAGGTACCAGTGTGACTTCACCAGTGCTATTAGGTACCAGTGTGACTTCAAAAGACGTCAATATCTTGGTTTTGCTTTACATATGAATAACTAGCAACACTACACCTGATAGCTTATTATAACCTAACTTTTTTTTTTAAATTGTTCAGAGATCAAGACCCATACCCCCATTATTTGTTTCCCATTTCCCTAAGGGGTATGGATACCTCCGGTTAAGAACCACTGCTGTATAATTTAATATGGGATTTCCTATACACTTGCCACTGGCTTAATTTCCGCCTGCGTCCGTATATATATGATCTTATATTTCCTGCAAATAGTGTTTAGAATCCTCCTGCTTACCTCAGGTAAATCCTGTCTAGTCTCCTGTGAGAGCTGTCACTCGTTTGGACTTAATACTTCACGTTTTTAATAATAATAACATACGATTGTACACCACGTTTCGGTTCTTCTCTTTGTTTTGTTTGGGTATTTTTACTGTGGATAAAAGTGGGTCACGAAAGAATCTGTTCCATCACGTAAATAATGAAATTTAAGTGTGAATATTGCAACAGAGAACCTGTTGTTTTGTAAATAAAGTAATATTTTGTTATAGATGTTGCATAAATTATGTAGCAAGTTTATTATGCTTGAATTATTATTGAAGGTGGGACATAGAGATATTAGGTTTATACGAATTGTTGGAGTCCCATGGAGAATATGTCAGTGACAAGTTATGATTTTTTTTGAGGTTTAAGGGAAAATGTGAATGATAGAATATTCCCTGTAGGCCTATGGAATATGTGGATGTGAACATGTTAAGAGATTCTCTGTAGGCCTATTAGAAGAGGCTGTGTCAGCATGCGTAGCCCAAAACTGCAACCTGCTACCAGAAGTCTTCAAGAAGTAATCGGGGCACTACCTCCGCCAGGTGCCAGATCAACCAGGCAGTGAAGGACATGTGGGCCAGCAGGCCGCTAAAACCAAAAGCCTGATAGAACAGGCAGTCAGCAGGAGAGCCAGACTTATGCCGGGATACGATCAGTGACTTGGAGCTGTAATAAAATTGATCGGACTGCTTTGATTTATATAAAGGAAAGAGCAAAAAGTCACAATACAGTGACTGAAACAATACACAAATAACCCGCACATAGGTGAGAGAAACTTACCACGACGTTTCGGTCCTACTTGGACCATTTACAAGTCACAGTGTGACTTGTAAATGGACTAAGTGGGACCGAAACGCCATCATGAGTTTCTCTCTCCTATTTGCGGGTTATTTATGTATTGATTTATATACCATATAGATTGAGGGGTAGCAGTTTTGATTAAACAGAAAATCCATTGCAGTGAACCGTGGAGTTAGCCTGATATAAATGCCTTACGGTCTGGGCTGGGGTTCTAACCCCACCCGGGCCGTGGTTTGTTTGTAATCATGTTATTACGATTTCCAGAGTCATATAAGTGTGTGTTTGTGTGTTTCAGGTAGCGTGGATCTACAAGGGCACAGGTGGGAGGACTGTACTGACGGTGGCAACGCAGGTGATCACCAAAAACCCGAGGGTGTCCAGCACACAGGAGGCTCAGGCGTGGGTCCTCACCATCACCAGCCTCACCAAGAAGGATCAGGGCATCTACATGTGTCAGGTCAACACCAAGCCAGTACGCAAGCAGATGGGTTACCTTCATGTTGTTGGTGAGTGTTTCATGTGTTTCTTTCTAGCTAGTGAAGTCCCCCATGTTGTTGGTGAGTGTTTCATGTGTCTAGCTGGTGAAGTCCCCCATGTTGTTGGTGAGTGTTTCTTGTGTTTCCTTCTAGCTGGTACTGGAAATGCCTTTCCCTTCCTCAAACTTGATACCCTCGCTTTCCTCAGGTGTAGTTTGACCCCAAGCTGCTTAGCGCTGCCCCATGATAATAATAATAATAATAATAATAATAATAATAATAAACAATATTAATACCTCAGTTAGGAGTTCTCTTGTATAGAGAAACGTTCCAATAGAAATTTGTTCATCAACTTTTTTTTTTTTTACTGTTGTGAGTAGTGCGATACCTGACTCGAGCCCTCTGTATACATATGTGTATGTATACGTGCGTATTTGCTTTAGGTTTGTATACATGCATAGCTGGTTTAAGGTTGTATTCATGTATACACGTTTTTGCAGTTGCCGATTCACTTCATCTTCTAGTTAGAACACAGATAATAAATTTATATTGTTTCTCTGTTTGAGAAATAGTGTCCTCTCTCTCTCTCTCTCTCTCTCTCTCTCTCTCTCTCTCTCTCTCTCTCTCTCTCTCTCTCTCTTCTTTCTCTCTCTCTCTCTCTCTCTCTCTCTCTCTCTCTCTTCTCTCTCTCTCTCTCTCTCTCTCTCTCTCTTTCTCTCTCCAATATTGTTATCTTGAAGGTAAATCGTCAGACCAGAAAGGGATCACAACAACAGCTGTGGAATGAAAGGTTATGAAGGATGGTGAGGAAGCGTAGCTCTAATTCCAAGGATCAAAAGCCCTTCATCGGCATTTATCACTGCTAAATCAAAGAATATCGCTTTTAGACTTCTATGTTTAGTCCAGGTAAACAGCAACTTTAAAAAGTTTATAAAAATTTCAAGGTTATAAATGATCTTATTCAACATTCGTCTCAGACAGGTCAGCTGCATTTCCATATCTGTCTGGAGTAATCTAAATGCATAAGGCAGTTGAAGAATTAGACACATATGCAACAACTGGATGTCTTTATGTAGACGTTTCGCCAACCAGTGACTTTATCAGTACAACACAGAGTCAAAAGCCGTGCTGATGGTGGTGCTGATCTTCAACTTCTTCAGTCTTCTCTTTGTGTCTGTTTATTGTATTGATAAATCCACTGATTGACGAATCCAGTTGTTGCACTTGTGTCTAATTTTTCAACTTCTCGGTATTATATACCACTGATGTTATGCATAAGCCAGAGAACACGGCCGGGGGCGTCATCAACCCCGTGGGTTAGGCTGCATACAATCTATAAAACTGGCTGGGCTCCTTTCCCCTTGGGCAGACAGCACCTCGGATGGCCACATAAAGAACAGTGTGGATCTCACCGAGAAACTCCAGGACCAGCTGGTTACAATAAGATTCATCCAACTAGGTATATGTATACACCATAGGGAGGATAGCATGGGCCTCACTGTGACCACAAAATCAAGTTTCTACAAATGAATCTTCCACCAGCGTGGCCGTGACGAACTCTAGCTCATGTTCCCTCAAAGCCATCATCATGACTCACGAAATTTCAATACGACTGCAAACAAACCACGGTACGGGTGGGGTTAGAACCCATCCGTACCATGACTTACGCACTGGCTTAGAGTTTGAAGACTGTGGCATACAAAAAATATGCTACAGTTTATTCGGCGTATGTCACACACCCATATAGGCTGCCTCCCAACCAACAAACCGGGTGCGAAGGATTTAACTATCAATAGGGTACCCGTTTGCGAGCCAATCACTCGTATATCAGGCTACTGTGTTTTATTTTGAGTAGCAAGGTGCAATGGCGGTTTGATTTATGTCGCATGTGAGGCTGGAACTCGAAATTCTTTGTGACTGTTTATATATCCTTGAAATTACCTGTTCTTGATGCGACACTGATGATGTCTTCGCCTGCTTCAAGTCTCTCACCTGTCGTCAGTATATAAGCGACAGTCTTCCTGCCTACGCTTCAGAGTCTTCAAGACTACGGTAGTCTTCACTTCCAAGACTGAGGGACTAATTACCTCATCTTTTGTATATAGTTCTACTGTCTTCACATTATGTCCTTGTATTTAGGTTAGGTAAGGTTTGTCAGGAAACAGGACAAGTGTTTCCTGACGCTGGTCTTAGTCATATGAAGACCCGCCGTCAGAGCTTTTAGTCATCTGACCGAGGCCTTCCACTGGCTTACCGGTCCACCCCTTTAAAAATAATGGTCATCGTTTTAACCATTTAGTATAAAGCCACTGGAGGGCGAAACGTCTACAATAAAGATACCCAGATGTTGCACATGTGTCTAATTCTTGATCTTGTCTATACTGTTTTATCTCATATATGAATTCACAATATCTTTGAGTTATAGTTGATGTTTACATTTGGTTTTTTGGTTTGCATTTTACATCTCAGTCCCTTAACGTTTCTAAATTTTCATAAATGGATTATTTAATCCTAAGTGGGAACTGGATTCAGACATACAAGTAAACAAATGGATTTATTATAATCCTTACGTTGGTTTCCGCAATCAAGCTCCATGATGACACGAAATCGTAATGACACGATTGCAAACAAACCATACCACGGGTGGGGTTTGAACCCAACCCGTGGTATGGTTTGTAAGCTCCACGATATTTCAAAATCTCATTTTCTTTTCTGTTAAAATTTCTTAGGCTACATAAATTTCTTAAAGCATTACACAAATAACCCGCACATAAGAGGATGAAGCTTATGTTGACGTTTCGGTCCATTAACTAGTCACGAAACGTCGTCATAAGTTTCTGCTATGTGAGGGTTATTTGTGTATTGTTCCAGTCACGGTATTGTGATTTTTTGTTCATTTTAAAAACATGTAACCATAAATAAGCAAATTAAAAAAATGTCGTAATACATCTGGCAACGAAACGATTGAGGGAAAAATTTGATAATTAAGAAACATGTGTAATAGATGGTTATCTTTATTGGTGAAACGTTTCGCCCACACCGTAGACTTCTTCAGTCACATACAGAGGCAGCAGGTGTAGTAGTGAAATAAAGATGATGTAATCAGTATTTGAGGTGGTCAGTCCTCAGCCTGGAGAAGAGTTGAGCTCCATGGTCTGGAACAAGGTGGTCAGTCCCTCAGCCTGGAGAAGAGTTGAGCCCATGGTCTGGAACAAGGTGGTCAGTCCCTCAGCCTGGAGAAGAGTTCAGCACCATGGTCTGGAACAAGGTGGTCAGTCC
>WNWK01015132.1:0-48866 GCA_009830355.1 Cherax destructor
AGGCCTAGTGTCTAATTGACATGTGCCTAGGACAAAATGGTAACTAACACACATACTGGAGTATGCAGCACCAGTTTGGAACCCACACCTGGTCAAGCACGTCAAGAAATTAGAGAAAGTGCAAAGGTTTGCAACAAGACTAGTCCCAGAGCTAAGGGGATTGTCCTACGAAGAAAGGTTAAGGGAAATCGGCCTGACGACACTAAAGGACAGGAGGGTTAGGGGAGACATGATAACGACATATAAAATACTGCGAGGAATAGATAAGGTGGACAGAGACAAGATGTTCCAGAGAGGGGACACAGTAACAAGGGGTCACAATTGGAAGTTGAAGACTCCTATGAGTCAAAGGGATGTTAGGAAGTATTTCTTCAGCCACAGAGTTGTCAGGAAGTGGAATAGTCTAGAAAGTGACATAGTGGAGGCAGGAACCATACATAGTTTTAAGACGAGGTTTGATAAAGCTCATGGAGCAGGGAGAGAGAGGACCTAGTAGCAATCAGTGAAGAGGCGGGGCCAGGAGCTATGACTCGACCCCTGCAACCACAAATAGGTGAGTACATACATACAACAGGCCTAGTGTCTAATTGACATGTGCCTAGGACAAAATGGTAACATGCACCAGGCCCCGGTGGCCTGGTGGCTAAAGCTCTCGCTTCACGCACGGAGGGCCCGGGTTCAATTCCCGGCGGGGCTGAAACATTTTTCGAAGTGTTTCCTTACACACACACACACACACACACACACACATACAACAGGCCTAGTGTCTAATCGACAAAATGGTAACTAACACGCACATCAATCAAATAACTGCTGCTGAGAGTGCCACAGAACTTGACAGACGCATGCCTTTCTGACATCACCACGACGCCAAATGACTTCGAAAAGGCAATAAATGACATGCCCATGCACTCTGCTCCAGGCCCAGACTCATGGAACTCCGTGTTCATCAAGAACTGCAAGAAGCCCCTATCACATGCTTTTAACATCCTATGGAGAGGGAGCATGGACACTGGGATCGTCCCGCAGCTACTAAAAACAACAGACATAGCCCCGCTCCACAAAGGGGGCAGTAAAGCAATAGCAAAGAACTACAGACCAATTGCGCTAACGTTCCATATCATAAAAAAATCTTTGAAAGGGTTATAAGAAGCAAGATCGCCACCCATCTTGATACCCATCAATTGCACAACCCAGGACAGCATGGGTTTAGAGCAGGCCGCTCCTGTCTGTCCCAACTACTGGACCACTACGACAAGGTCCTGGATGCTCTAGAAGATAAACAGAATGCAGATGTTATATACACAGATTTTGCAAAAGCCTTTTGACAAGTGTGACCATGGTGTAATAGCACACAAAATGCATGATAAAGGAATAACAGGAAAAGTTGGTAGATGGATCTATAATTTCCTAACATGTAGAACACAAATAGTAGTAGTCAATAGAGTAAAGTCTGAGGCAGCTACTGTGAAAAGCTCTGTTCCACAAGGCACAGTACTTGCTCCCATCCTATTCCTCATCCTCATATCAGACATTGACAGGGATATAAGCCACAGTGCTGTGTCTTCCTTTGCAGATGACACCCGAATCTGTATGACAGTGTCCACCGTTGAAGACACTGCAAGACTCCAAACAGACATAAACCAAATCTTTAAATGGGCTGCAGAAAACAATATGAAGTTCAATGATGAGAAATTTCAATGACTCAGATACGGAAAACGTGAAGAAATTAAAATCTCATTGGAGTACAAAACTAATTCCAACCACACAATAGAGCGAAAAAGTAACGTCAAAGACCTGGGAGTGATCATATCAGAGGATCTCACCTTCAAGGACCATAACAAAGTAGCAATTGCATCTGCTCAAAAAATGACAGGATGGATAATGAGAACCTTCAAAACCAGGGATGCCAAGCCCATGTTGACACTTTACAGATCGCTTGTTCTATCTAGGCTGGAATATTGCTGCACACTAACTGCACCTTTCAAGGCGGGTGAAATTGCTGACCTTGAAAATGTGCAGAGAACCTTCACGGCACGCATAAGTGCGACAAACCACCTCAACTACTGGGAACACTTGAAGTTATTAAACCTGTACTCTCTAGAACGCAGGCGGGAGAGATACTTTATTATATACACATGGAAAATTCTCGAGGGCTTAGTACCAAACTTGCACACAAAAATCACTCCCTACGAAAGCAAAAGACTCGGCAGGCGATGTAACATCCCCCCAATGAAGAGCAGGGGTGCCACTAGCACGTTGAGGGACAACACAATAAGTGTGAGGGGCCCAAGATTGTTCAACTGCCTCCCAGCATACATCAGGGGGATTACCAACAAGCCCCTGGCTGTCTTCAAGCAGGCACTGGACAGGCACCTCAAGTCGGTACCTGATCAGCTGGGCTTTGGTTCGTACGTTGGACTGCGTGCGGCCAGCAGTAACAGCCTGGTTGATCAGGCTCTGGTCCAACAGGAGGCCTGGTCACAGTCCGGGCCGCTGGGGTGTTGACCCCTGGAATTCTCTCCAGGTAGCATATGGGCGCCTGGCAAACCTAAGAATAGCGTTTCGACACCTGAGTAAGGAATCATTCATGACTCTGTACACCGTGTGCGTCAGGCCCATACTGGAGTATGCAGCACCAGTTTGGAACCCACACCTGGTCAAGCACGTAAAGAAATTAGAGAAAGTGCAAAAGTTTGCAACAAGACTAGTCCCGGAACTAAAAGGTATGTCCTACGAGGAGAGGTTAAGGGAAATCGATCTGGCGACACTGGAGGATAGGGAGGACATAATAACGACATATAAAATACTGAGAGGAATTGACAAGGTGGATAGAGACAGGATGTTCCAGAGAGGGGACACAGAAACAAGGGGACACAATTGGAAGTTGAAGACTCAGATGAGTCAAAGGGATGTTAGGAAGTATTTCTTCAATCATAGAATTGTCAGGAAGTGGAATAGTCTGGCAAGTGATGTAGTGGAGGCAGGAACCATACATGGCTTTAAGACGAGGTATGATAAAGCTCATGGAGCAGGGAGAGGACCCAGTAGTGATCAGTGAAGAGGCGGGGGCCAGGAACTGAGTCTCGACCAAAGCAACCACAATTAGGTGAGTACAATTAGGTGAGTACACACACACACACACACAACTCCATCCTGAGGGACTGATTACCTCAAACACTTCCTCATCTCCCACCTTCCTCTGCATGGGACTGAAGAAGCTACTGGCTGGCGATTATTATTATAATCAAATAGAAGCGCTAAACCGCAGGGGTCATACAGCGCTGAACTGGCTGGCGAAACGTTCCCACAATAAATATTCCTAAACGTTGCACAATTTCTAATTCTTTGTAGATTTTCTGAACCATTGCCACAACGCCTCCGGTAAACAAAACAGATTTGCTTCTCTGGTGGCAAATACTGACTTTCTCGGCTATTCCTCTGGCGGTGGTGTTTGTCCACATAATATTTCAACATTGCATAGTGAGAAAAGCGCCATTAGAACACTTAAAACTGGTTAAATAGCGAGATAAAACTCTGACCTGAAGTGTGTCGAGTCAGCCTTCCCGCCTCTGGTTCCTCACTCCGAATCCTATCTTGTGGCTTCCATTAATTACTTAATATGTGCTCCTAGCTCCATACACTATCTGTTTTCTCCCACAAGAAACTAAGAATTAAATCATAATTAAAATGTCTACTAAAAAATTTAGCAGCAGTGGGAGTAAAACATGTGAAATTAATTTATAATGAAGTTGGATGAACTGATTCGAACATCGACTGGTTGTATGATTTTATTCCATATAAAAATAATTAAATATTATTATTATAATCAAAAGAAGCGCTAAACCACAAGGGTCATACAGCGCAAAAAAAAAAAAAATAATTATCCTACATTTTTACAAACAGAACTAAGTGCTAAACCCACAAGGGTCGTACAGTTCTTTAATGGTATTATTAGTTATTATTGACAATAATACAAATGTTACATTTTTCACATACACAATAAATAAAATATAACCACCACAGGGGAGTTGAATGATAGCTTTAGGCCTTTCACATTGCAATCAACATATCAGGAGCTTGCAATGTTGCAAAAATGTGTAGGAAATCCAAGCAGATTCGTTGAGGGAAATGTTTTTTGCTTGAATAAGCAAAAATACATGCTCTCTTCCACTCCCTCTTCATGCATGTACTGAACAAATGCATCAGCCACTCTAAAACTATATCTCAACCTACTTTCAGCATTTCTGTCTTAATCCTTCTATCCTAGCTGATTTACCCCCTTTCATTGTACCAACACACCCGGGTCTTCCTCATTATTACAATCAGAACTAAGCACTAAACCCACAAGGGTTATGCAGCGCTGTCCTCACGTCTCAAAGGTGTTAACTTCCCTCGCTCAATGAAAGCAATCACTGCCTTCATCTCCATCAACATTCAATTATTATTATAATCATGGGGAGCGCTAAACCCGTAGGATTATACAGCACACATGGAGGAGGGAATGGAAGGTATTCAGGCTCAATTCTGGGAACTGGAGCACAGATCCAATTCCCTAGATCAAGAGCCCCTCACCAGTATCAAGGAACCTCCCTTGAGGGGTCAAGAGGTAAGAATGGTAGGGGTCATCTCAAATATGGTTGGAGAGAGTATTGTTATAATCACAAGTAAGCGCTAAACCCATAAGGGACATACAGCACTGCGGAGGGATAGAGGTGGTTAAATTTTAGGGACTTAAGAATCGAACAGGCTTTTGCAAGCCTGTTAGGAATGAATGGAGATAAGCAGTTTTTAATGGACACACTATTGGAGTGTGAGCAAGGTAACATTCTTGAAAGTATTCGGGGAAACAAGTTAGCAGGACTCAAGTCTTGGAAGTGAGTATGACACTGCCTGCACTCTGAAGGAGGGATGGGGATACTGCAGTTGGGATTCTGAATTACAGCAGCATAGTTCAAACCACATTCATATTCTGTTACAGGTCATAGGCTGAATGTCATACCAAATTTTGATGCAAGAAAAAAATGTGCTCACCTTAAAAACATATATTACTGGATTCTCATTCAGGACACTCTGCTCCTGTCACATGAGTGAGGTGACTCAGCATTGGGGATACAGTAAGAACAGAAAATAAATCAGAACTGAACTCAGCGCTGAAGTCATGGTGGAAATTAGTTACAGTATGTGCAACATTAAAATATGCATGTTATTGGAAAATACTTTATTCATGAAACTATGTCACACTGTAAATGCTGAAATCCTGCAATTTTATCTTAGTTAAGCAATACAAAGTTTTCCTGTTGAGAAAAACCACATGTATTACAATAAAAATTTAATGTAAAAATACAGTGTCAAATAAGCAAATCGTATCCACATTATGGGACATATGATCCACTCCATTTATTAGGGAAGAGTAACACAGGTTAAACACTCTCAAAACTATATCAGTATCATAGTACATTTGAGTCATCTTCTATAACTGTTTATAAAAATTTCTCGACGCTGTTGGTAAAAATTGCCTGCATCGCTATTAACCAAAAGGGCATCACTGAACAATAAGCAACATCTAAGATTTAAATTATGAATATCTGTAGAATTTGACCTCAAGACAAAAAACATTTGACTTGTGTGAAAATTCTACAGGTAGTGCATCAAAGAGGAGCTAATGTAGTATTTAGTTTGCCTTTTACGCATGCATGAGGGCAAGATACAATATGGAGGAAATGCTGACAATCTTCAATGACTTCCAATAATGGCTAAAACCTTACAGTAGGTACCCTTGAGCAAGAGCTTATTATGGCAACTTTATATTATACAATTAGGTAAATATTTATAATTTGAACTGATCATTTTTATTTAGCACTTTTTTAATCCTGTCACAAGTGAAAAAATAAACCAAACTCGGTCGAATATAAATAACACTAAAATTACAAATTGAGATACCTGCAGGTTTAATACAATGAAAGACTCCTTGCACTGTGCCAAGGATGTCAGTCTTTAAATAACATGGGAAAAACCTATGATGGAAATATTGCACCCTTGTATAAAATGCTTAAAAAAATTAGAGACAGAGGCACAGAAGTTCACATTTTCTTTTCTTATAGTTTTAAAAATGATACAAAAATTCTACTCAAATGCAACTCATCCTTAAATAAGGACAATTTCTGTACATTATACACATGCTCACATTCAACATCCATACATACAATTTTACATAAATGAAAATTTACACTTCATCCACCCATGATGATGATTTTGAAGATTTCTTCGATGACCAAAATCTCTTGCTTGAAAAGACTGCAGCAGAGTATTCGTGGCGACGGTCGAGGAACTTTCGAAATTCCGAGACAAGGAGGACTGTAGAGGTGAGACATAAAAGATATATCCAATCTGAGATGTGGATGCCTTCTGTCTGAAACACCCACTGGAGAAAAGGCAGGTACACAACACCAAGTAGACAAACAATTGTAGCAGTAAGAGCAACAAATAGGTACCAATTGGAAGTGATACCTATCTCCAATACTGATTTGGACTCCGAACGGCAAGACATGGCATTGAACATGTCGTACATCACAAAACAAGCGAATGTCATGGTTGTATCCCTTGCAGTCACAACACCATCACTCATTTCAGATCTGCAAAGAAAAAAGTGAAATTATTGCCTAACAAAATTAAGAATACAAAAATGAGAAATATATTACAGTATAGCATATAAGAGTTAATAAATTTTTAAACCATCTCTTTCTATAGGTCTATAATGGTTAACTGTGACCTAATGACCTCAATTTTTTTAGACATGCTCCGAGGCATTCCCAGTAAATTAGAGATTTACCAAGTCTATGAGGGCAGTAGGATCTCTGTACCTTGTCCAGTGTGAAAGGTGCCACGACTAGAATACCATTAGAAGCAAGCGAACACAGTTGATTTGAAAAGTACTGTACAGTACCATCATTCTAATATCACTATATCTTATTTTGAAGGTTACCATAATCTGCCCTGCCATTTTCCTGGCAAATGCTGTTTTTGCATTACTTGTTCTCTGAATGACAGATCTGACATTATTATTATTATTATTCTTAAGACTTTCACCTGCTCCTTATGTTCTACAAGATGGTCTGCCTGCATTCTGTATTCAATGTTCATTTTGTTCTTCAGCTTTTTCTATACATAAGCGGTTGAAATTGTCACAAATTGAACATGTTACTTTCACGTGCATATTGGACAACTTTATGGATATCGGTTCGTATTTTTCAATCTTTCAATGACATGACTTTCATAGTCCTTTTCATATTGTCCAAAAAAAGCTAATATGAAACGGTGCTAGTATTTTCATCTATGTCTGCTTTGAGGATGAGAAATAATAAGTGTTAAGACCGTGCCTTTTATTTTATTGAGACTAGATTATCTTCCAAGGCCTCTGAAATTTTATCAATGATCTAATAATTGTGATAGGTATGATCTTCCAGCTCTATAATCATACTGACTTGCAGGTTTCTCCATAAAATCAGCAATATGATATCTCAATGCACTTTCAAAAGACTTTTGTATGTGATGCCAATGCTACTGATTTACAGTTTTTTGTCACTTCTCTGCTGCCCCCTTTGAGAAGTTAGACAACACCTTGACGTCATCTTTAAGGCATCTGTGATTTCATCTGAATCTAAGGCCCTTGTCCAAAGAACACCAAAAACAGCACATTCTACAATCAGTATTATATTTCGGAGAAAGCTCTGAACCTGCAGGGGTTATAAAGCACCTAGGAAATGGGAAACAATCAGTTCCTACAAACATGCACGTCGATGCATGAAATGCCAATATTTCAGTTCCATTAATATTTCAGTTGTATGACCCCTAGAGGTTTAGCACTAATCAATGAATACAATATATAATAATGTTAATATTTACATGGTTAGTTTTTTCACGACAATATAATCTGCAGTGCCAAAACCTAATATTCTTCATAGCCTACCTGAAGACCCACAATGTTCCACAAATTATAACTGAAGCTGATATCACACAGTTCTTGATGAGTTTCTTTGTTATCAGATCTTTGGTCGTGTCTCGGGGAGGTTGAACTTTAACGTCATCGTCAATAGGCTCCATACCCAGAGTGAGTGCTGGAGGTCCGTCCATTATTACATTAATCAGCAGGATCTATAATGCACGAGAAACAGTATGTCATTAATAAGCTGACAAGTTATAAAAAGACTCTTTTTTTTCAACAAGTCGGCCGTCTCCCACCAAGGCAGGGTGACGAGACGGCCAACTTGTTGAAAAAAAAAAATACAGTATATGTAGCTGACAAGTTATAAGATGACACATATACGTACTGTATATAAATACAGTATGGCTGACAAGTTATAAGATGACACATATGCAGTAAATAAACACAGTATGTTCATGGATAAATATTCTTTCTGATTGTAATTAACTGTTTACATGCTTAAGAAGTTAATTCTAACCTGCATGGGGTTGAGGGGACTGGGTAGGCCAAAGAACGTAGAAAGTGCAATAAGACTGAGAGCAACTAGGCTAGTGCTTACTTGGAATTGCACAAAGTTTGTAATATTGTGAAAAATGCATTTTCCCTCCTCAATTGCAGATCTGAAAAAAATCCCATTTTATAGATACAGTGTACATATATTCATATGAATAACTCACATTCAAAAGTAAAGAAATACTGTAATGTGAATAATTTTGGTCTAGTTAGAAAGCCTCCCCAGAGCCTGAGATGGGTTTCTAGTTAGATAAAAATATTCTTTTTATTTTAACAGACTGGCCATCTCCCACAGACAAAGAAGAAACACTTTCATCATAACTTGTTCCATCACTGTCTTGCCAGAGGCACACTGATACTACAGTTCAAAACTGAACCTATCTCCACCCTGAAAATATTCATGTTATTTCTGTAATATTGAACATGGGTTACTTGAATGCATTGCCTAAAGTCAGCATATAACTCAATATTCATACAAGACATGACATCAATATAATTACAGTGGTCCCCCGAGTTTCGGTCACCTCAGAAAGCGAACAATTATGTAAGTTTAATATTGTAAGTGTTTTTGTATGTGTATTTTTGGGGGTCTGAAAGGACTAATCTAATTTACATTTTTCCTTAAGGGAACAAATTTGTTTGGTAATGGCACTTGAACAGCCTTCTGGAATGAATTATGACCGAAACTCGGGGGTCCACTGTACTAGGTACACTAATAACTGGTTAAATAATTACATTAAATAGTTAATGAAGGAGACCCCAACTAAGGCACAGACTGCATTCCAGGTGCAACTTAATTTTGTATAGAAAATAAAAGCATAAAGGATGGTTGTACATCACATATGTTTGTAACTTCAGACCCACAATTATGCAACAACTTGTAACTGAGGTGTTCACAAGCTGAGACTCTATATCAGTATGTAAAATTATCTGTATTTATAATCAGAATCCATTAAATTACTGATCCATATCACTGACCATTTTCACTGACAAATGTAATAATCAAAATTCTGAAAAAAGTCATGAGGAATATGGGCAAAACACCTTAGGAACCAATTAAATTTTAACAACTGCTGATAAGCATCACAAACATGTGTGAAACATAATCCTTTATACTCTTTATACGTATTACTGTTTTCCACTGAAATATGAGGAATACAACTTGTTTCAGAGTTGGAAAACCTCCAGTACCTCCAAAAGCAACAGTGATAAATATCCCTGACAAAATTACTCACAGGAAGAATAAGACTGCAATTCACTATTAACCAATAATTTGAATCGGAAACCTTATAAAACACTTCAGTTCATCCTGAACCATCATCAAGTCTCATTCTCTAACAGTCTTTACAGAAGAGCACAGTAGTACTGACTTGATAATGATCCAGGACCCGCTGAAATGTGTAATACAGCAAAGTCTCGATTAGTGCGAATAAGGATTCCTGCGGAGTGGTCACATTATTCAAATTATTTGCAAGATTTACACACAACTTGAAGAGTTTGGGAAAAACTAACATTAATTATTTCACATTACATCAAAATTTGCACTATTCAAGACTTGGCTGTACTATGCTATCAAAACACAAATTATTAATAACATTACATTCATAAAAGAAATGTTGAACTAACAGGGATCATACAGCTCATGGGGAAACATTAAAGGCAATCAGGCTCAGTCCAATAAAAGGAAGGATAAGTACAACTTTTTAACCCCTTCTCCTAAAGTTACTGAAGTTGAAAAGAGAAACTTTTGTTTTTCTTTTTGGGCCACCCAGCCTCGGTGAGAAACGGCCGATTTGTTGAAAGAAGAAGTACAACTTTCATATCACTTATACAATACTTACAATATAGTGGTGAAATTGTCATCATTGAGGATCATATCAGCAGCTTCTTTACTAACCGCTGAACCCATCTTGCCCATGGAGATACCAATATTTGCACGTTTAAGTGCAACAACATCGTTCACACCATCACCTGTCATGCCCACAATTTCTCCACATTCCTGAAGAGCCTGGAAAAAGACATGAACAGATGCGTGATCAAGAAATAAAGTACAGCTTTGGGTACAGGTATTAAATTTCCGAGGAAAGATACACGTCGTCATAAGTTTCTTTCTCCTACGTGCGAGTTATTTGTGTATTGTTTCACTCATGGTATAGTGCCTTTTTGTTCCTTCTCTGAGGAAATCAATCGAGAGAAGAGAGAAATGGAAGCAAGGTTAAGTCAGGTAACATCAGGAGGAATAAGGAGACAGCCAAGTGACCTAACCTCGGAATTTCTCTCTCTCTCTCTCACAATCTAGTTTCATCTTCAATTTGTTAGTTATGAATTGTTCAAGTCACAGTATTCTCTCTTTTATTTATCATATATAAATGGAAATACTTGAAGGGATCAAGACTACATAAAATTTAAGATCTGAATTTCTTTAATTGATAAACAGACAAAACTAATTTTTAATAGAGCTATTTCCTACCATAGTAGGGTGACCCACAGACCACTTAGCTCTATTTGAAATAACCCAAAAGCCTCAAAATTTGATTATACAAAGGGTGTGAAGGTTTAAATTGGTAAGGGCTTGAGCCTTCAGCAAGAATGTGTGTGTGTTGGCTTAAAATAGAGAGAAGCCTTTGTGATGTGTCGTAATGCTGAAGTGTGAGCAAGGTGGCATCCATGAAGGGTATTTATGTGAACTAGTTAGCCAGACTTAAGTTGTAGTGGTGATAAGTACACTGTACTGTGCCTGCACTCTCAAGGATGGCTGGGGATGCTGGGACATGGCATGTCATTTGAATTGTAATGTCCAAACACTTCTGGAAACATAGCTAGAGAATAAGTGATGGTTCCAAGTCAGACTGAAATGTCATCATAAGTTTGTCTCCTATGTGTGGGTTATTTGTGTATATGAGTAATGGTTAATGTGTTATCTTCTTTAGGTCACCTCGTTGAGAAATGGGTAGTGCATTAAAAACAAAACAGATACCTTGATAATACGCAGTTTATGTCTGGGTGACACTCGGTAAAACACTGTTGCATCAGGTACCAATCCAGTCAGAACCCGGTCATCCATGTTGTCCAGCTGTTCTCCAGAGAAGACTGTTCCAGGACGCACCTACAATGAGAAAGAACCACCAAGACAAAATTTTGTCAGTTTACAGTTTCAGAGCTACTGAGACCCAACAATCCCTCTTCAGAGGGATGAGGAGGGGTTACTAAGGTGATATAGATATGTAGAGAGGATGGAGACAGATAGGTTGATAAAGAGGGTGTATAAATTTGGAGTGTACAGTAGGAGGGGTAGGAGTTGAGCCATAATGGTTGGAGGGAGGGATAAAGGAGATTGAGCGTCCGGCGGGTTTGTGTCAGCGTGATTGAAATTAAGCAAAATTCACAAGAAAGAACTCAACCCAAAATAGTTAAACAGTGACCAAGAAATGGGAGGTAATCAGGCGTGATCCAATGAAAGTAGTTCTAATTTCTTGAATTAAGAGCCCTTCAATAAGCATCAAGGCACTCTCTCTTCCCTTCGAAGAGTTCAAACATTTTCAACAATACTTACATGTAGGCCAACAGCTTGAGCTATAGCACATGCCGTCTCTTGAGCATCACCTGTGACCATCTTCACTCTGACCCCAGTGGACTGCAGTGTGGTCACTGAAGACCGAGCCCCTTCTCTCGGAGGGTCCATGATGCCTAACATGCCCATGTAACTTAATTCTAATAAGGACGATCCTCGGGCAATTCCAATTACTGAAACATAAATGAAAGTTATTCCAAGAGAAAACTATTTAACACAATAGCTATCTCCCACTGAGGTATGGTCCCCTCAACAAAAAAAAAAAAAAAAAAAAAAAAAAAAAAATCACCATTTACTTATTCTGTGTTGACAGAAGTGTGCTGAGAGTGCAGATGACCCTCCAAACATTCTCAACCCTCCTCCAATGTTTTTTTTCTGAATCCCTTCATAAATGTTAATTTGCTAATACTCCAACAGCATATCAAGCATGCCCAACCCTTTTTGGGACAACCCCCACCCCCTCTTTCCACCCAATTTGTTTTTTTACACACTGGCAGTCTCCCACCAAGGTACGGTGGCCCAAAAAATAAACACTTTTACTATCACTGTCTTGCCAGAGGAGGATCTCTAGTAGACTGAAAGCAGTGGCTTTATTTCTGTACTGTTTAATATAGGTTGCCCTAATGTATTACCCACACAGTTATTGTATATTTCACTCAATACAGTAATACTGCAGTAGTGATTATCATTATTATTATTATAATCGTAGAGAAATGCTACATCCACATTAAAATGTGTTGAAATAAGTTCAATCAACTATCAACCTGGAAAACCTCGTTAAGGCTTACCTCTAAGTCCTTGCCGCCCACGCTCAAGGCTTGCAGTCAAAATTTTATGTTGCTTTTCCTGAGAGAGTGGTAGTAAAGCCATATTTTGTTGGTAGTGAGTGCAGGACCTTAATACTGCTTCAATCGCACCCTTCACAATCCATTCTACCTCTCCAGTCTGTAAAAGTTGTATACGGTATTAGTATACAATTGCATTAATTTTTTTTTTTTTTTAGAATGTCAGCCATCTCCCACCAATGCAGGGTGACCCAAAAAAAGAAACACTTTCACCATCATTCACACATAATCAGTCTTTGCAGAGGCACCCAGATACAACAGTTCAGATGTCATTCCAAAGAGCCAATATCCCAAACCCCTCCTTTAAAGTGCAGACATTGTACTTCCCACCTCCAGTCCAGCTAACCAGTTTACCTGAATCCCTTCACAAAATATTACCCTGCTCACACTCCAACATCTTGTCAAGTCCCAAAAACCATTTGTCTCCATTCATTCCTATCTAACATGCTCACACATGCCTGCTGTATGTCCAAGCCCCTTACACACAAAACCTCTTTCACCCCCCTCCCTTCATCCTTTTCTAGGATGACCCCCTACCCCTCCTACAGATTTGTACACTCTCCAAGTCATCCTATTTTGCTCCATCCTCTCTGAATGACCTCCTCAGCTCTCTGAATAATACTTGTAGTAACTCCACATCTCTTCTTAATTTCCACATTATGAATTCCCTGCATAATATTTACACCACACATTGCCCTTGGACACGACATCTCCATAATAATACATAACATTACAATACAGTACTAGTGTGTATGCAAGATGACAGAACCAACAGTGACAGTTACCACATTAGATTTAACATTTAGATTTTTTTCCTACTTCAATTATTTCCCACCAAGACATGGTAACAAAAAGTTACAGCCTTCATTTTTTTAACACACTGGCCGTCTCCCACCGAGACAGCTTTACTAACCCCTTGCTCCCAGCATGACTCATGGAGGAAGGATTCTTCTCCACTTTCCCATAGAGTCTGGGCCAATTTATGTGCACAGTTTCTGTTACAGATCGAGTCTAACACAAAGAATACCAAAGTTGCCTGAAGACAAAAAGTACAAAAATTACAATCAACCAATAGCTTGGAAGAGAGGAAGCCTTCAGAGAGGCACTACTGTACTGTCATACAAGTCTGAAATGGAAGCTCACAATCTTGCAGGCTTACTGGTCTTTTCTACCTCAAACATGAAAAAAGAACAGGTAAATTTTACTAACTTCTATTTACATTCAGTATACACTTATCTTTATTTTCCTGCCTGTTTCTTGATAGCTCTTATTCCTTTAATGGAGTCCAGTACCATCTAAGTGGTTTCTTATTATATCAGCCATATCTTCTTTCTTTCAACACGTCGGCCGTTTCCCACCGAAGCGGGGTGGCACAAAAGGAAAAATTAAAGTTTCTCCTTTTACATTTAGTAATACAGTCATCCCTCGGTTTTCGATTTTAATCCGTTCCAGATGGATTAACTAAAACCAAAATCGGCAAAAACCAAAACTATTTTCCCCATAAGAAATAATGGAAATTCAATTAATCCGTTCCAGAAACCCAGAAGTTTGGAAAAAAATTTTTTGGGGGGCCTTAAAGATAGATTTACATGCACAAATGAATGAACTCTATGTGGCACTTACCTTTATTGAAGACTGATGTTGCTGGATGGAAGAGAGGGAGGAGGGAGAGGAAGAGACCCTATTTTTGGAAGGGAATCCCTTCCATAAGGAATTTAGGTACCAAGTCCTTATCTGTGGTCACTTCCCTGCATGCCTGCTACACTCCCTCCCTGCCTGCTACACTTCCTCCCTGCCTGCTACACTCCCTGCATACCTGCTACACTCCCTGCATACCTGTTACACTCCCTGCATACATGCTACACTCCCTGCATACATGCTACACTCCCTGCATACATGCTACACTCCCTGCATACATGCTACACTCCCTGCATACCTGCTACACTCCCTGCATACCTGTTACACTCCCTGCATACCTGTTACACTCCCTGCATACATGCTACACTCCCTGCATACACTCCCTGCATACCTGTTACACTCCCTGCATACATGCTACACTCCCTGCATACATGCTACACTCCCTGCATACATGCTACACTCCCTGCATACATGCTACACTCCCTGCATACATGCTACACTCCCTGCATACATGCTACACTCCTGCATACATGCTACACTCCCTGCATACATGCTACACTCCCTGCATACATGCTACACTCCCTGCATACATGCTACACTCCCTGCATACCTGCTACACTCCCTGCATACCTGCTACACTCCCTGCATACCTGCTACACTCCCTGCATACCTGCTACACTCCTGCATACCTGCTACACTCCCTGCATACCTGCTACACTCCCTGCATACATGCTACACTCCTGCATACATGCTACACTCCTGCATACATGCTACACTCCCTGCATACATGCTACACTCCCTGCATACCTGCTACACTCCCTGCATACCTGTTACACTCCCTGCATACATGCTACACTCCCTGCATACATGCTACACTCCCTGCATGCATGCTACACTCCCTGCATGCCTGCTACACTCTTAAACTCCATCGTGTTTCTCACTTTCTTTACCAAAGGACTGGCACTAGGAGCTTTCTCTGGGCCCATGGTAGCTTATTTAGTAGTCACACACAATAATCAAGGGCCAAAAACAATGAATTGTTAATAAATGTTTTGTATGAACTGGGCCAGCTTTCTGGCCCAGTGGCTTATGCGACGGTCTGGAGTTCTGAGACTCTCTGACCGCGGGTTCGAACCCCACCCGTGGTATGGTTTGTTTGCAATTGTGTCATTATGATTTTGTGAGTCCTGGGGTGATGTTCACTCAAGCATAAACAATGCTAGACTGCGTGACAATGTGCGTGAGAGGTGTGTGGGTGGCGGGCCTATGGCCTTTGTATGTGCACGGCACTGGTGTACAGGTTCCGTACCATCGGCGAAAACTGAGACAATCGGCGAAAACTGAGACAATTTTTCCACGAAAAAAGTGATCGAAAACCAAAATCAGTGAAAACTGAGACAATCGAAAACCAAGGGATGACTGTATATAGAGGAGAAGGGGTTACTAGCCCCTTGCTCCCGGCATTTTAGTCGCCTCTTACGACACGCATGGCTTATGGAGAAAGAATTCTGTTCCACTTCCCCATGGAGATCAGCCATATATGATTATTAATTTGCCTACTACTGAAGTCAGACACATTAGGTGGTAATGTGATGGTAACGACTTATTCCTTGATTTAAGGATGGGTTAATGATTCCTGAAACCAATAACAGGCAACAAGCATATTACTATTAAAAAAAAATTCTGAAGAGGTTATCTAAAGTCACCAACATTGGTGACAAGTTATGAGATGCGATCATTCAACAGAGTGCAGAGAACGCACTCAAAATCTTGAACATTTTGCCACATTTATACATCTGATTATTTAAAGATAAAACTTACCTTGTTATTTTTCACTTTCACTGACATTGTTTTTGTTTCTGACTTGAAGGGAATTTCCTCTAATCTCTGATATTTATCTCTTGCATTATATACACCGTGCTGCAAAGCAAAAAACATTATATTTATAAAATACAACTCATTTACTATACCCTATAAAATTAATGCTGCTGACATCCGTTTATAAACAAAAATAAAGTCATTATATTAATTTTCAAATGTGATGATACTGAAAAAATTATAATACCGTAATGCAATAATTCTAATGAAGGGATGGGTAATTACCAACCAAGTGTGGTAATTACTAAGTGTGGTAATTACCAATCAAGTGTGGTTATTACCAACCAAGTGTAGTAATTACCAATTACCTAGTTGAGGATACCTTATAAGGTACTGTAGTGCAGTGGTCTTGTGATGCAAACCTGTCACTACCTTGGAAACAATAATAGTAATTTTTTCTTTCTTTTGAAATGTAAGGCTAGAGATAAGAATGAAAAGGAAAGCCTAACTCTGAAAAAATTATACAAAACTGTATACAGTGGACCCTCGGTTAACGAAAGGTCCCGTTAACGAAAGTTTCGGAAAACGTAAGCTTTTTTCGGAATCGGTTAGCGAAAAATTCCTCGGTTACCGAAAGGTATTAGACGTGTCCGCCTGCTCCGCGCAAGCGCAGGACACCAGTGAAGCGTTGTTTACCATTGAGAGAACATTACCTAGCGCGCTCTTTCAAAGATTCACAATATATTTGGTGTCTTTTTTGGTGGTTTAGTGATTGTCAATGTGAAATAAGTCACCATGGGTCCAAAGAAGCTTCCTAGTGGCACCCCAGTGGTAGCATTCATGGAGGGAGTGTAGCATTCATGGAGGGAGTGTAGCATTCATGCAGGGAGTGTAGCATTCATGCAGGGAGTGTAGCATTCATGCAGGGAGTGTAGCATTCATGCAGAGAGTGTAGCATTCATGCAGGGAGTGTAGCATTCATGGATGGAGTGTAGCATTCATGGAGGGAGTGTAGCATTCATGCAGGGAGTGTAGCATTCATGCAGGGAGTGTAGCATTCATGGATGGAGTGTAGCATTCATGGAGGGAGTGTAGCATTCATGCAGGAGTGTAGCATTCATGCAGGGAGTGTAGCATTCATGCAGGGAGTGTAGCATTCATGCAGGGAGTGTAGCATTCATGCAGGGAGTGTAGCATTCATGCAGGAAGTGTAGCATTCATGCAGGGAGTGTAGCATTCATGCAGGGAGTGTAGCATTCATGCAGGGAGTGTAGCAGGCATGCAGGGAGTGTAGCAGGCATGCAGGGAGTGTAGCAGGCATGCAGGGAGTGTAGCAGGCATGCAGGGAGTGTAGCAGGCATGCAGGGAGTGTAGCAGGCATGCGGGGAGTGTAGCAGGCCTGCAGGGAGTGTAGCAGGCATGCAGGGAGTGTAGCAGGCATGCAGGGAGTGTAGCAGGCATGCAGGGAGTGTAGCAGGCATGCAGGGAGTGTAGCAGGCATGCAGGGAGTGTAGCAGGCATGCAGGGAGTGTAGCAGGCATGCAGGGAGTGTAGCATTCATGCATTAAAAGAAAAGAAGGAAGTAACCCCAGAGAGGGACTTGTTACCTGAAGTCCTTTTGGAGGGGATTTCCTTCCAACCATTAACACCCTGCCCCTGTCAGCAACTCTACCTTCCAGATGCTTGCAACTCTTCAATAAAGGTAAGTAAATGTTATTGTTTTTTTTTGAGTGATTATTTTTTGTGGAACGAATTAATTGTATTTACATTATTTCTTATGGGAAATAAGGTTTCAGATAACGAAAGATTCAGATTAAGTAATAGCTCCTGGACCGGATTAATTTCGTTAACCGAGGGTCCACTGTATTTATATAAATACAACTAAAATTAAATGTTTTATTCATTTTTACAAAGAAATGGTGGCCCACCAGGGAAGATAAGTCACCAGAGATCAACAACATGGGTTCAAAGAGGGATAAATCATTATTTTTGTTTTTGTTAACACACTGGCTATTTCCCACTGAGGAAGAGTGACCTGTAATAGAAGAAACACTTTCATCATTCACTCCATCACTGTCTTGCCAGAGGCATGCCTACACTATAGTTCAAAAACAGCAACATCATGTGTTACTAGAAAAAAAAATACAGCCTGGACTCAGACCAGCCTGTGGGGGTGGTGACCCCTGAAACCCCTCTCCAGGTAAACTCCAGTTACCCAGTGTGAATGATGTCAACCTGTCTAATATTTTATTTTAACACGTCGGCCATTTCCCACCAAGGCAGGGTGACCCAAAAAGAAAGAAAAAATTTTCATCATTCAACACTTTCACCATCAATCATAAATAATCACTGTCTTTGCAGAGGCGCCCAGATACAGCAGTTCAGATGTCCCTCCAAACTGCCAATATCTCAAACCCCTCCTTTAAAGTGCAGGCATTGTACTTCCTATTTCCAGGACTCAAGTCCGGCTAACCGGTTTCCCTGAATCCCTTCACAAAATATTACCCTGCTCACACTCCAACAGCTCGTCAGGTCCCAAAAACCATTCATCTCCATTCACTCCTATCTAACATGCTTACACGCTTGCGGGAAGTCCAAGCCCCTCACCCACAAAACCTCCTTTACCCCCTCCCTCCCACCTTATCACGTTATATTAAGAGTCAATGTAGCAAGTTATGACTTAGCTGAAGAAAAAGAACACAAACAAGATAGGTTCAACTACAAATACGAAAGGTATGCAGAAAGCAGTGTTACAGGGAAATGTAATCAAGCTACAAAAAATTCTGTAGTTCAGTCCAAAAATTATTAACAGAAGCAATGTTATATGAATATGAGGAGACTGAATAAAGCAGAATAGACAAGCACTTGTTAATGTAGGGAATGTGTAACAGCTACATAATTAGTATATTATACAGTGGACCCCCAGATTACATCATTTTTTCGTTCAAGAATGCTGTTCAAGTGCCATTACCGAACGAATTTATTCCCATAAGGAATAATGTAAATTAGATTAGTCCTTTTAGACCCCCAAAAATACACTTACAAAAATAAACTTACATAAAAGGGTGAGTTTAGAGACTATCGTAAACCAGGGGTCCACTGTACAGTGGTCCCTTGGTTTTCGCCGAAAATTCGTTCCAGAATGCTGCTTAAGTGCCATTACCGAACGAATTTACTTCCTTAAGAAATAATGTCACGTAGGTTAGTCTATTTCAGACCCCCAAAAATACACTTGCAACAGCACTTACGAAAATACACTCGCATAAATGTTCGAGTTTCGAGATGCACGAAAACCGAGGGACCACTGTACGTACTTGAATACAGCTAAACACTTCATGATGAACAGGGCAAAATACAATGAGGATGAAGATAGTGTCACCAAGAGTATAACTAAGAATTATACCAAACTTAAGAAGTACCAGTTCACGAGAGTATGACTAAGAATTGTACCAAACTTAAGAAGTACCTGTTCACGAGAGTATGACTAAGAATTATACCAAACTTAAGAAGTACCAGTTCACGAGAGTATGACTAAGAATTGTACCAAACTTAAGAAGTACCAGTTCATGAGAGTATGACTAAGAATTGTACTAAACTTTAGAAATATCACCTTGATAGCAGCAGCAAGAATAGCCCCCTCGGTGGGTTGTCCAAGTAACTGACCTCCAATGATCTGAGCATTATTACAAACAGCACCTGTAAGAAATAAATATATTAACAGAGACTTATCAATTAAAACCTGTTTGAAAATCAAAAAATCTTTCAGCATGAAACATTTAAAAAGAGCCGAATGTGAATAATTGGTATAAATATACATTAGAACTAATGAATTATTCTGACACTTGTGAATGTAACAATACGGTGGAGGCATGATTGTATGAGGGATCAATCTACAGACCCACCACGAGTTAAACAAGCACATTACTAATGCACCACCAATGTAAACAGGTATCTGGTTAGGATTCTTTTAAGTCTGGCGCTAGTGGAATTGGCAGATTGCGGCATGTACAGTTCCTCCCTCCTCACCACAACCAAAATTACTGATTAGTCTTTTAAAAATAAAAAGGCTGGAAACCATTTTAACTACTTTATTTCTTAGCAAAAATAGAAGTTGAACCCCACAGACTTCTGCACCTTTCAAAGTTTTAAGTTAGTGATATATAGTGGTATTTTTGGTGAACAACTTATCTATCTCAGGAATATAACATATTAATTTTTTCAAATAATGGTTAAACATTATGACAGGGAGACTCATCAAACTCACAGGTTTTCTTAGTTTTATTAGGCATCTGTCAAAATTGTGGCTTTATGCAAAAGAAAAAAATATTAATTTTTTTTTTTTATTAACACATCGGCCGATTCCCACCAAGGCAGGGTGGCCCGAAAAAGAAAAACTTTCATCATCATTCACTCCATCACTGTCTTGCCAGAGGGGTGCTTTACACTACAGTTATAAAACTGCAACATTAACACTCCTCCTTCAGAGTGCCGGCACTGTACTTCCCATCTCCAGAACTCAAGTCCGGCCTGCCGGTTTCCCTGAATCCCTTCATAAATGTTACTTTGCTCACACTCCAACAGCACGTCAAGTATTAAAAACCATATGCCTCCATTCACTCCTATCAAATACGCTCACACATGCTTGCTGGAAGTCCAAGCCCCTCGCACACAAAACTTCCTTTACCCCCTCCCTCCAACCTTTCCTATGCCGACCCCTACCCCGCCTTCCCTCCACTACAGATTTATACACTCTCGAAGTCACTCTGTCTCGCTCCATTCTCTCTACATGTCCAAACCACCTCAACAACCCCTCCTCAGCTCTCTGGACAATCGTTTTGGTAATCCCGCACCTCCTCCTAATTTCCAAACTCCGAATTCTCTGCATTATATTCACACCACACATTGACCTCAGACATGACATCTCCACTGCCTCCAGCCTTCTCCTCGTTGCAACATTCATCACCCATGCTTCACACCCATATAAGAGCGTTGGTATAACTATACTCTCATACATTCCCCTCTTTACTTCCATGGACAAGGTTCTTTGTCTCCACAGACTCCGAAGTGCTCCACTCACCCTTTTCCCCTCATCAATTCTATGATTCACCTCATCCTTCATAGACCCATCCGCCGACATGTCCACTCCCAAATATCTGAATACATTCACCTCCTCCATACTCTCTCCCTCCAATCTGATATCCAATCTTTCGTCACCTATTCTTTTGTTATCCTCATCACCTTACTCTTTCCTATATTCACTTTCAATTTTCTTCTTTTACACACCCTACCAAATTCATCCACCAACCTCTGCAACTTCTCTTCAGAATCTCCCAAAAGCACAGTGTCATCAGCAAAAGCAACTGTGACAACTCCCACTTTGTATTTGCTTCTTTATCTTTTAGCCCAACACCTCTTGCCAAGACCTCGCATTCACTTCTCTTACAACCCCATCTATAAATATATTGAACAACCACGGTGACATCACACATCCTTGTCTAAGGCCCACTTTTACTGGGAAATAGTCCCTTCCCTCCTACACACTCTAACCTGAGCCTCACTATCCTCATAAAAACTCTTTACTGCTTTCAGTAACCTTCCTCCTATTCCATACACCTGCAACATCTGCCACATTGCCCCCTATCTACCCTATCATACGCCTTTTCCAAATCCATAAATGCCACAAAAACATCTTTACCCTTATCCAAATACTGTTCACCTATATGTTTCACTGTAAACACTTGGTCTACACACCCCCTACCTTTCCTAAAGCCCCCTTGTTCATCTGCTATCCTACTTTCTGTCTTACTCTTAATTCTTTCAATAATAACTCTACCATACACTTTACCAGGTACACTCAACAGACTTATTCCCCTATAATTTTTGCACTCTCTTTTGTCCCCTTTGCCTTTATACAAAGGAACAATACACGCTCTCTGCCAATCCCTAGGTACCTTACCCTCTTCCATACATTTATTAAATAATAGCACCAACCACTCCAAAACTATATCCCCACCTGCTTTTAACATTTCTATCTTTATCCCATCAATCCCAGCTGCCTTACCCCCTTTCATTCTACCCACTGCCTCACGAACTTCCCCTACACTCACAACTGGCTCTTCCACACTCACACAAATAACCCGCACAGAGAAAAGCTTATGACGACATTTCAGTCACAGTATTGTGTCTTTTTGTTCTTCATCAATGTTTATTTTGGGCTAAAGTGCTTACCTGTCTCTAAGAGTTTGGTAACAGCTTCATAAGCTAGTGCTGAGTATCCACCTTCAAACACAACTTCACCATCTGTGGAATAACCAACTCCAGTCATGCGACACTCGTCACCCTCTGAGGTACCAATAGAGGTCACTGTCATTTCATTCTGTAAAGAGAATTTCATACTGATGAGGAATAAAAGTCACAATTACCATGGTAGAAATTTTATTTTATTTTATTTTTATTAACACATCGGCCGATTCCCACCAAGGCAGGGTGGCCCGAAAAAGAAAAACTTTCATCATCATTCACTCCATCACTGTCTTGCCAGAGGGGTGCTTTACACTACAGTTATAAAACTGCAACATTAACACCCCTCCTTCAGACTATAAGTTTCCTTTCATCCCAAGAAACTGATGCTCGTCTAAGAGAGACCAAACATCTATTATCATCAGAAGGTGAATTTGTGAACAGTTTATTAATGATATATGTTACTATCCACTTCCATTATTCTTCCTAATATTTCACTAATAAATTCTGCATAAAATGTTGTAAGGAAATCTCCATTTGTCATTCCAAACATTCATACATTCGAGGCAGTCCCTTCATAAACTTAGTAAGTGCTAATGTTAAAAACAAGAGTAATTAGGAATTTCTATTCTATTTTACATACTATATAACTGTTCCCTTTCCTTCACACCTGGGTGCTAGCATAGGTGTATGCAAATCCCACACTCCCATTGGCTGAGAAGTGAGCTAAATGGCCAGTCCAATTATTGGAGGTCTCAAAGAATTTTTGTTCAAACCATACGCAAGCAACTAAGATCAAGAATGCCATCATTTACCTTCAATCTAACTGCCACTAGACAAAGAAAAACAATACAAAACAGCATGATGCCCAAATGCATTTTCAGAAACAAGAACACATTTCTGGTTGGGTTGGAAGTTAGTTTACGCAGGAAGCACCTGATATATATAAGTTCCCCCTATTGTTTTCTGCCATGATAAAATTCATTAATTGAAGAAGACTTGTACTAACCTTAGTTAATGTTCCAGTTTTATCCGAGCAAACAGTAGTAACACAGCCAAGAGTTTCTACAGTGTGCAGGCCCTTGACCAACGCCGAGCGCTGAGCCATGCGTCGTATGCCTAGACACAATGTCATCGTCACTACAATGGGTAACCCTTCAGGTATTGCAGCTACAGCTAAACTTACTGCTATGTTAAATATCTGCAAATATAAGTGGAAGATAATTAAGTAATGTAGGAGACAAATGAAACATAATTAAGTAATGTAGGTGGCAGGAGATAAATGTAAGATAATTAAGTAATGTAGGTGGCAGGAGATAAGCGGAAACATTATTGTAATTATTTGTATCATCTGGATTGAGGTCATATATAAAAAAAAAACTTGCAAAGAGTACAAGTCTGTAGGGTAACAGCGAATATATTAAAATTGTTTTTAAAACATTTAGGGTGAGTTAAAATAAGGCTAAACTGTTTATATATACAGTGGACCCCCGGATATCGTACAGCTCCCAACTCGAACAATTATGTAAGTGTATTATTGTAAGTGCTTTTGTAAGTGCTTTTGTAAGTGTATTTTTGGGGGTCTGAAACGGACTAATCTAATTTACATTATTCCTTATGGGAACAAATTCGTTCGGTAACGACACTCGAACAGCCTTCTGGAACGAATAAAGTACGAAACTCGGGGTACCACTGTATATATACATCATTAACTGACGCAATGTCTCATATGTACATACAAATGCACGGTAATATGCACCACAAGAGGTAAGGGCAAGACCTCTGCATTGACAATCCATGTTCAGTAACTGTGCACTGAATTTTCGGGGTCGTCCTAGGAAAGGATGAAGGAGGGGGTAAAGGTGGTTTTGTGTGCAAGGGGCTTGAACATCCAGCAGGCATGTGTGAGAGTGTTAGATAGGAGTGAGTGGAGGCAGATGGTTTTTGTGAGCAAGGTAACATTTTGTAAAGGGATTCAGGGAAACCGGTTAGCCAGCCTTGAGTCCTGGAGGTGGGTAGTACAATGCCTGCACTCTAAAGGAGGGGTTTGGGATATCTGCTGCTTGGAAGGACATCTGCACTGTCACATATACATGCCTCTGGCAAGACAGTGATAGTGTGAATGAAGGTGAAAGTGTTTCATTTTCTGGTTGATGGGAGATGGTCCATGCAAAAAAAAAAAAAAAAAAAGTTTTTTTATGCCTCCCCTAAAATTATTTTAAATTTGATACTGCTATGTATACAAAAGCAACTTATTTAATAAAAATGTAGGCTTAAAGTTTCATAATTTTTCTGCTCATATTATTGTTATTAATGAACTAATAAACCTTGTAGGAAAAAGATAATTTTACTAACAAAATAAAACACTGTACCTTGTGAATAGGTATGCCTTGGTACAATCCCAAAATAAATACTATTCCAATGAAGCCAAACGAGAAAACGGAAAGTTTTTTGGCTAACTCGTCCATGTTCTTCTGCAAGGGCGTCCTTGGTGCTTCCTCCTCTTGCATCATACGAAATAATTCCCCAAATTGCGATTTTTCTCCTGTACTTATTACAATACCCTTTCCCCGACCTGTGCGTACAAATGTTCCCATATATGCAAGGTTGCCCATGCTTCCTGATGTGCTGTAGTTGCTTGTAGTTAATACACTGCATATCTGAAATTAATAACAAGAATCACTATCCATGGGGAAGTGGAAAAGAATCCTTCCTGTGTAAGCTGTGCATGTCGTAAGAGGTGACTAAAATGCCAGAAGCAAGGTAACCCCTTCTCCTGTATAAATTATTATAGTATGTAAAAAGAAGAAAAACTTTCCTTTCTTTTTTTTCTTCGGGTCATCCTGCCTCGGTGGGAGATGGCCAGTGTGTTTATAATAATATTTATATTTTAACATACCAGCCATCTCCTAACAAAGCAGGGTGACCCAATAAAGAAACTACATTGTCCATCAATCATTCACTGGCTATCTTTCCAAAACTGCATGGATATCACAATTTATACCTACTAAATTCTACTGGTAATGCACTATTAAGGAGACAAAGCTATTAGCAATCAAATGCCAGTATCTCATAAATCTTTATGACATGAAAGGAATTAAAATGTGCAAGATATATTCCAAAACTGATATTAGAGAATGCAGTAAATTTGACAATGACCCCAGCTTATTGAAAAATTGGCTCGCAAAATTGCTAATGGTATTTTAAGTTCAAGTTAATGCAAAAAAAAAAAAAAAAAAGAATTCTCAAAACATTACTCAGAAACAGTGGTGGATAGATGGTATGGTAAAAAAAAAAAATTGCAGTAAAACTACAAGGTATTCCTACTAGGGATAACAAACGGAGACACTGAGTTTTACCTTAGGCGAAGGCTCTGTCTCCCCTGTAAAACTGGATTCATCAATGCTCAGGTCTAAGGCCTCGAACAGCCTCAGATCTGCTGGCACTCTGTCACCAATGTTAAGATGAACAATGTCCCCTGGCACCAATTCTCTGGCTTGATATTCTCGAATATTGCCATCACGAAGACACGTACAAGTAGCTGGAACCTAATAAAAGAAAAATAGAGATGAGAATAGATTATTACAGTGGAATATTTTATAAGATTGGGATACTAGTAAAGCATATCTAATAAGTCAATGGAAACTGTAAGTTATGTAATTTCCTCTTATATTTTCAAGGCAACATTATGGAAAGAAAGACACAGCACTGTGAAGAAAATTTATGTTCCATTATAAGAAGTGTTAATATGATATAGGAGAATATTCATTTCTTTTTTACCACACTGTCTGTTTCCCACCAAAGTAGGGTGACCCAACGAAGGAAGTATATTTATCATCATTCAGTCAATAATTGTCTTTTAGGAAGTGCACAGCTGTCACAATTTAAATGACCCTCCAAACCATAACCTCCCCACCTCTTCCTTTAGAGTGCAGGCTCTGTACTTTCCACCTCCACAACTCAAAAATTTCAATGCTTATTTTCTGAATTTCTAATACGCAAACAATGACAAGCAATGGAAAAAATCTCGATCTCAACCGACTAAACTCGTGTTGTCCCACACATGCCAGCCTCACGAGAGATGTTCACAGGAACAGAGTGAAATGTAAAAGAAACATTATATCTCAGTGTTTGTGGCTGATTTGATCTTGCACTACTCAAAGCCAGCCTTAGCTAACCATCACAAGGGTGGTGCCTTAGATCACTCTGCCATCTGATTCAATTTAAGTTGGGGATGAAGGCTTTTATACCTCCAAGCACTGTCCTGGCACCTCTGCTGTTTCTCATCCTCATAGCAGACATAGATAAAAACACCCAGCACACTTTTGTATCATCATTTGCAGATGACACTAAAATAAGCATGAAAGTCACTACGGTAGAGGACACTGAAAAATTACAGGAGGACATAAGCAGGGTCTTCCAATGGGCAGTGGAGAACAACATGACGTTCAATGGTGATAAGTTTCAGCTGCTTAGGTATGGAAAAAATGAAGAACTCAAAAGGAACACTATATACAAAACGCAAGAGGGTCACCACATAGAACGAAAGGAACACGTAAAGGACTTGGGAATAATTATGTCTGCTGATCTGTCGTTTAAAGACCATAACAAGACAAAGATCACAACAGCCAGGAAGATGACGGGGTGGGTATTGAGAACTTTCAAAACAAGGGAAATAATGCCGATGGTGACACTATTCAAATCGCTAGTGCTCCCTCACTTAGAATACTGCTCAGTGCTGACGGCCCGTTCAGGGCAGGAGAAATAGCAGAGCTGGAACAAATCCAGAGATCGTTACGGCTCACATTGAGCCATTGAAACATCTAAATTATTGGGAACGCCTTCAAGTCTTGAACATGTACTCATTGGAGCGGAGGAGAGAGAGATACATGATAATATATACATGGAAAGTACTTGAGGGCCTGGTCCCAAATCTGCACACTGCCATAACAACATACTGGAGTGAGAGATATGGGAGAAAGTGTAAAATAAACCCAGTGAGGAGCAGGGGTGCGGTGGGGACAATACGGGAGCACTGTATTAACATCCGGGGTCCCAGACTATTCAACATCTTACCAGAAGATATCCGAAACACGGCTGGAACCAGTGTAGAAGCCTTCAAGAGGAAACTGGACAAATATCTTCACCAGGTGCCAGATCAACCAGGCTGTGACGGATATGTGGGGCAGCGGGCCTCCAGCAGCAACAGCCTGGTTGACCAGGCAAGCACCAGACGAGCCTGGCCCATGGCCGGGCTCAGAGAGTAGATACTCTCGAAACTCTTCAAAGGTATAACAAAGGTATATCCACACAAGCCCCTCTGATGTACCTTCGATGAGTTTCGAGAGATTTTCTATTCCCGGAGACCAGCCATAAGTCAGGGTCATCTGGCGCTTGCCTGGTCAACTAGGCTGTTGCTGCTGCTGGTCTGCTGACTCACTTGTCCATCATAGCCTGGTTGAGGTGGCTGTGGTAGTGTCAATTTGTACCATTTGTTGATTGAGCTGTCTTAGAATTACCCAACTATGGGATTTTCAAATTTTATGTTATTGTGATGGTTCCAAGTAGTATACATTACTGTTGGAGTGTGAGCAAAGTAACATTTATGAAGGGATTCAGGGAAACCGGCAGGCCGGACTTGAGTCCTGGAGATGGGAAGTACAGTGTCTGCACTCTGAAAGAGGGGTGTTAATGTTGCAGTTTTATAACTGTAGTGTAAAGCACCCCTCTGGCAAGACAGTGATGGAGTGAATGATGATGAAAGTTTTTCTTTTTCGGGCCACCCTGCCTTGGTGGGAATCGGCCGATGTGTTAATAAAAAAATAAAATATAACATACATAATACAATCACAAAAACTAAACATTTTCTCATACTAAATATGCAAAATTAGCACTAAAAAAAGTAAAATTTCCTCCATACTATGTACTTCTGCCCCACAATCGATAACTCAAAGAGAAATGCTTAAAATGACAAGGAAAATGATTCATTTCACTTACCTGTTTCTTGAGTTCTTCTAGAGCTTTATCTGTTCTAAGTTCTTGAATAAATGCCACTGATGCTACAATTACAATTGCAAGTGTGATGACAACAGCATCATCAAATTGACCCATACACAGAGAAACAAATGAAGATGCCAGCAAAAGAAGAATCAATGGTTCTTTAAACTGAAAAAAAATAATTAATATAAATTCCATCATCTCGTACATAACAATTTTAAAAACTAACAAAATCAGGAAAAATTACCTTAATTTAAGCACAATATTAAAAGTTAAAATATTAATCATGTCCACTGAATGACACAAAACATGTCTAATATCTGGATCAGATAGAAAAAAAAATTATTTATAAGGCCAGGTTTGCCTTTACATCTACCAATTATAGTAGCATTTTGTTTGAATCTTACCTGGCCCAAATATTTTTTCCAGAGGGGATCATCCTCTGCTTCGGAGAATTCGTTGTAACCAACTAGCTGTCTACGATTCAGAACTTCTCGGGAAGAGATACCAAGATTGGGATCTGTGTGCAGAACCCGGGAAATCTCTTCCCAAGGCAAGCCACCCCCTTCCCGTCCACTCAACCACATCCCAGACACACCACCAGTGTCTGGAGTGGTAAACGGCACTTCCGATGTTGTATTTTCGGGTGTGGAACAGGAGGAAGACAAGACCCCAGGCCCTTCCTATAAATATTACATGTATTTACATTACGTATAAGAATTAGCCCGAGTAATGAAAAAAATAAAAAAAAAATTCTTGTGCGTGTATGTCACAATGCTGCATTAACCAATATTTTTATTAACACAGCATTGGTTAAAGAATTTTGCATTAAATCCATAGGAATCATACAGCAGTCAGCTAAGGGAAGTTACAATAATTAGGTTTGATCCAAGGATAGGACAGGATCTTCAGATCAATAACCTTTCACTGGCATCAAGGTGTCCCTATGAAGGCTGTTAACCAGTGGAACTCTTCTCTTAGGAAAAAAAAAAGTTGGTCAGCAGGCCACCAGCAGCAACAGTCTAGTTGACCAAGCAAGCACCAGACATGCCTAGCCCAAAACCAGGCTCTGGGAGTTGAAAAACTCCCAAAACTCAAAGGTATACCTGAACCAAAATACTACTGTATACCCTTCAAACATTACTACTTCTATACCTTGTGGAATTTTATTGCTGCACCAACATGGGAAAATATTTGGCATACAGAAAACACAATTTTCAATAAAGCTATAGAAAACAACACATTGATATTAAAAAAAACTTATGAAACAGTTTGGCTTTAGGTCAGTATGATTCTGTATATCAAATATATCAAGCTCCTGTGACAAGTCGTGGAAACTGTATGAGAGATACACAGACCGAGTGTTTTTACATCTTACACAAGTTTGGCTTGATCAAATGATTGGATTTACCGAGTATTGTTTAATTTTTAGCTCCGTTAATAGTGTTATGTCTAAATCAGATGCATTATTATATTCATGTGGAAGTCCTAATGCTTTAATGCTCAATTTTACCATGAATACACAATTCCTAAGTGTCTATCTTGTATGCTGCTAAAATTATATATACAGTAGGACTCCACTTATATGGCAGGTTAGGTTCCAGGCTATCGCTGGAAAGCAGAACACCATTTTTTCCACTTATAAATGCGCATATAAATGCCAGACAACAAGTTTACACTAACTTATATTAAATTAGTAATAGAACTAGGCATTAAAAACACAATAAAAAGTAAAATACATACACAGTACATTCATTACTTACCTTAAAATATTTGTAGTCTTATTAATGTAGAGTGAGAGGTGAGTAGTACTTATTTGTAGGAAGTCAGGTGTAGGTTGCCTTGGCTCCCTGTCCCAAACTTAATATACGATATTTAAAGGAGCCCAAAGAGATAAAATACACGTACAGTACACGCATTATTTACCTTAAAATATGTGTAGTCTTAATGTTGGACGAGAGTAATATTTATTTGTAGGAAGTCAGTGTAGGTAGCCGGTAACGCAGATTCATACACGTTTTCTCTGGTGCTGGACCAGAGAAAATGTAATGTTTTCCCTCTGCCCGGCTAGCACACCTCCATAGCATATAAACATAGCATGTTTATATGCTATGTAACATGTTTCTTATATAATTTTGAAGAAAATATCATAGATGGATTAATGAAAATGTCTATATTAATGTAAAATAAGACATTTAATGTGCCCAAGAGTGATTATTATTACGTACTATTAGTATTACTATGGCGTTAAGACTAGAGGGACACTCTTAGTAATTTTAATATGTACCTGCATGCCAGCACAGTGTGTAGTATATACAGTGGACCCTCGGTTACGATACCGGAAATCGCTACATTATGTAAGTATAATATTGAAAGTGCATGTGGAAGTGTATTTTTGGGGTCTGAAATAGAGTAACCTACGTGACATTATTTCTTAAGGACGTAAATTCATTCGGTAATGGCACTTGAGTAGGCTTCTGGGATGAAGTTTTTTCGTTAACCGAGGGTCCACTGTACAGTGGACCCCGAGTTTCGTAAAAACTTCACTCCTGAAGTCTGCTCAAGCGCCATTACCGAACGAATTTACTCCCTTAAGGAAAAATGTCACGTAGGTTAGTCTATTTCAGACCCCCAAAAATACACTTCCACAAGCACTTACAATATTATACTTACATAATTGTACGATTTCCGGGGTTTACGAAACTCGGGGGTCCACTGTATTTAGGTACAGGTACACAAATATTATTATCAGAGAACATATAAAATATGCAATAACTTTAAAACACTTGAAATTTTGGGAAGTTTCCAGACATAATAGAGAGATATGCTCATGGAGAATGTAAACAAACCAGGTGGGGGTGCGCCGTATTAGAAAGACGGGTTGCCGTATAGCGAGTTTTGGTCATAATTTGAAATCACCGTATTAGCGGAACGCAGTAAAGCGGGGCCCTACTGTATACGTATATAAAAAAAAATAGCAAGAGAAAAATACTGTGCATATTTTTTTTAGCCATATACACATGTATGTATACACATCCATCTGAGTTTTCTTCTATTTTCTTAATAGTTCTTATTCTTATTTATTTATTTCCTTTCATCTCCATAGGAAAGTGAAAAAGAATCCTTCCTTCGTAAACCATAAATGTCATAAGAGGCAACTAAAATGCTGGGAGCAAGGTGTTAGTAACCCCTTCTCCTGTATAAATTGCTAAATGCAAAAAGAACAACATTTTTATAGTTTTCTTCTTTGTCAGGTCACCCTTCCTTTGTGGAAGATGGCTGGTATGTTGAATTCATTTTATTTTTAACCAAGACCAGCATCCACAACATAGTAAATAGGCAGTGAAGTGTGTTGTCTAGTGTTACCCCACCATGGGGCCCACTGATGGTTATGGGGACCATCACTACTGCCACCCATTCTCAGACCAGACCTCAAACTGGAAAGGAAATGTTACAAGAAAAATGACTACTTTATTAAGAAACACAGGAAAGCAAAGTATCTATTGAATGTAGGTCGAAATGTATAATATTTACCTGTTGGCTCACATATTTGTGGACAGAAAAATAAAAAGACCAGCAGGCCTGCCTGCTGGAAGCCAGGAAGACGCATACAGTGTATCACACACACACACATACAACAGGCCTAGTGTCTAATCGACATGTGCCTAGGACAAAATGGTAACTAACATTATGTTGTAATTATACAACACAATGCATATTTTGAAAGGTGAACGTCTACTCAGAATGTAATTCTTACAAAGATTTAAGTACCACAACCTCCCTTTTTTTTACACTTTCTTTGAGTGAAGTGGAGTGGAAAATGACAAACCTATTTATTACTGGGAAAAAAGTTATGCCAGTTTGCCCTCAGCCATGACCAGTCTTGTGATAATTATTCTGTATATACAATATATAAAAGATAGAAGGTACTGTATTGAAAACTGTATATAAAAATCTACTGTAATGTATACAACTACAAGTCCACAGAGCAAATGCACAATGTGGCTGCTACAAATCTACAGAGTAAATGTTGGTGTTACATTGATGTAAGTTGCACAGGTAAAAACTACCATACAGCCAACCCTTGCATGCACTACAATACATGCAAAACCCATAGTATGCACACCATTTTGCATTTAATATCCACTATTTTATGATTACAGCATCTAAACAATTTGTTTTCTGAAGGTGAGAATGGGTTGTGAGCAATACAGCTAAACACCCTAAGTGGAGAAGCTTAATGTATCGGGAAAACAAAATAAGCGTACCTTCTGCCAGTGGGCTGTGGAGAGGAAAATGAAAAACTTGATTCATATGCAGAGCAGTTTAATAAATAGTAAAGTAGAAGAGTAAAAGAATAAGATAGATTACAAAAGATGACAACACTGACAGAGAAAGAGGAGGACATTAGCAGCAGTCTCTAGAGGACAAGTTTTTAAGAGGAAATTTGATGACTACATGATCATCTAAGTTGTGATGCCTATGTAGACCTGCAGGCCACTAACAGGAACAACCTGGTTGAGCAAGCAGCCAATAAAGAAGTCTGGTCTCAGGTCAGGTTGTGGAGGTAGAAACCCACTGAAACCAGTCACAGTCAAGATATGTTACCATGCCAGATTATTATATTCATAGGAAACCGTTATCCCTATAGGGGTCATCTAGTATGTAGGTAATGGGAAGTAAGTCTGATCCAAGGTAGGGGAGGGGTAGTTCCAATTCTCTGGATCAAGAGCCCTTGACCATCATCAAGGCACCTCTCATCTTTCCCTTGAAGAGTAGGGTGTCAGGAGCCAGAGCCAAAAAATAGCAAGTCCTCTTACACACTGAAGCCTCATGCAATTACACTCTATAGTAGAGCACAGTGAGAGAAACTTGATGGCTGCAGGTCTCTGAAATATCCCTGTCAGAAATTAAACCACTTTTCTTCAAATTAATTTAGGTCTTATGATAGGTAAATGGACACAGATGCAACTAATGTGACATTTTATTGTGGCAACGATTCACTCTCCAGCTTTGTAAATGTACTATGGCTTGACAAAACTCTTGGAAAGCAAAATGTTGCTACAATAAAATGTCACATTAGTTGCATCTGTGTCCATTTACCTAACATTTTGTTGGTAATTCTACCATTACTACTTTAGGTCTTGCTGCATAATAAAAAAATTAGCTGTTCTTATGTGGAATTATTAATTCCATGGGCATCTTCTTCCTTAGTAGTAGACAAGCTAATTTAGATTAACATCTGCAAAATTTAAATACACAATTATAAGCTCAAATTATGCTAGAACACTCAGCTTAGAGGCACATGCACTACGGAAAAGGATGCACAAAGATTGGACACCAAACTAGCAATGTTGCATAGTGAGACACCTTATAAGAGCAGTATTATGCAGTAAATTAAATGGAAAATTAAAAGCATTTCTAAAAATGCCTTAAAAAAAAAAGCAATGGGTAAACTTAAATGTTAAAGTATAAGTTAAGTGTTGTACAGTGCATAAAAATCTTAAAAATAAAAACAGGTAAGAAAATCTGATATAATACAAAATTATAGCAAGGAGCATACTATAATGGTAAGTGGGTTTGTGTCAACCATCTTTGATGTTTGTTTTAATGTCACCTTTGCACCATTTATAAAAATTTTCGTATATTTTCAAATGTTTATACAATAGTGTACTACTGTGTATTGTAATAAACAGAACAGAGGAAATCAGCTCTAATATACATCATTTAGGCATGCATACTGGTCAGAGAGCTCATCTAAGTCTGAGTCATCAGTAAACAAGTATGTCGCTGAGTGAGGAGAGGCTGTACGTATTACACGCACGAAAAAAATGATAATGTATAATTCGTAACAGAAAAATAATTAAAGTAAATTGAAAAAATAATAAATTAACATAATTTAAGAATAGCACATGATGAAGGTAACAAGAGAGACAAGTTATCTGAACTGTGTTGTGGAGGAAGGAAGGACGGACAGTGCCTGCACTTTGGGTGCGCTGCAGTTCAGTCGTTTTAGTTGTGACATCCATGAACAGCTATTAAATGAGTAACAATTAATGTGTTTCTTTGGGGTACTACCTTGGTGAAAAATGGCCAAAACAGCTAAAAAATTCATAGGAGTTATTTTCTATTCTAATCATGCAACTGTATCTATATACAGTGGACCCTCGGTTAACAAAAAAACTTCATCCCAGAAGCCTGCTCAAGTGCCATTACCGAACGAATTTACTTCCTTAAGAAATAATGTCACGTAGGTTAGTCTATTTCAGACCCCCAAAAATACACTTCCACATGCACTTACAATATTATACTTACATAATTGTACGATTTCCGGGGTATTCGTTAACCGAGGGTCCACTGTACAGTTGCACGATTAAAAAAAAGAAATTGCACAAATTGGATGCAAGTAAATGGTATTCTCTTTATAATGTAAATGGACACTTGGTGGTTCTTATCTGGTGTATGGTAGAGACATGACCACCGAGATCCTGCTGTTCAACATGTATGGGCACTACCCAGTTACCATTCCGTGAAAAAGCATTAAATGAAAATCATTTTCCCATAGTGTATACATTCCAACAATAAAAGAAGCCATCAAAATTATACAAAAAATTATACAAGACCACAATAAATATAGATAACACTTTATAATCTCAAACAGCAATGTAAATTTTCTGTTTTTAACATATCTTGACACCAATCAGCTGTGTGTAATGTGGATGTAATAGTTTGAGTGGTCGATACAATATCTCAGTGGTCGATACAATATCTTCAACTACCTAGGTCTGCACCACACCACCTCATAGCTGCAAACATTTACACTACCCCATAAATAAATATCTATTAACTGATGTGAAGGTTTGACACCCCATTATCACCCAGCTTAAGCTATATTGATAATCAATCGCTGTGAAGATTTCCCAAATATTTCCACGTTGCGACACTCTTTCAATCAACCAGTGACTGATGACAACATAAGGATAAAGTTACTTAACAAATAAAACATCCCCCTTTTTAACAATTTATAATATACGAATATTAAATGTTCATTACATCGATGACCGTATTCTATTATTATAATATTTGTATTATCCTTATTATTAAATTCTTGGGGAAATGCTAAACCTATAGGGAGTCATACAGTGCCAAGATAACAGGTGGGGATCAGGTTTAAGCTGCAGAAAGGGAGAGTAACTCCAAATCCTTGGTTCAAGAGCCCTTCACCAGCATCTAAGGTCATTTTTCTTTAAACTCCTGGTCTTTACACCTTATGGAAGGAATTCTTCGTGTGTGTCCTTCACAATCGTTGGGAAAACTATAGAATATTATATTTGACTTATTATCTTGCCAATCACTACACCCAACAGCACAACAAAAGCAGTAACCATTGTATAGGCTTACAGTAAAGTCTCAATATAAAGGGCAAAATCCACTGGGTAAATTGCACTTTGAACTCCTTTATTTTAAATGTTTAAAATAAACATTTAAAATAAACATAATTTTTTTTGTAAATGAGATTGAAATAAATACAGTGGACCCCCGGTTAACGGCCGGCTCCAAACACTAACAATTATGTAAGTGTATTTTTTTAAGTGCTTTTGTAAGTGTATGTTTGGGGTCCAAAAGGACTAATGTAATTTACATTATTCCTTATGTTAATAAATTCGTTCGTAACGGCACTTGAACAGCATTCTGGAACGAATTATGGCCGTTAACCGGGGTCCACTGTATATCCAAAATTGAGTAACATGTAGAAAGACCTTCATAAATTTACTTTTTAAACTTCATTTTTCCCTTTCCCCAAAAAAATCACTCTATAGAGGAGCTTTATAAGTGAGCTAACTGTATAGAGTACTTAATATATATATTTTTTTGGCTATTTTGTAAATAGTATTAAGTATGTACTCTATAGAGTACATACTTAATATTTTCTTTTGGCTATTTTGTAACATTCTGATTTAATGAACATTTTGACAATCCCCACAATTAGTCTGTTATATCAAAGGTTCACTCTAGAAAAGTGAAAGAAATCTCACACATATATGCACAGTATGTGTATTTGAGTGTGAGTGCAGGTACACTGTGGCTAATAGAAGGAAAGTTAGTAATCTGTGACATAACATGCAAAATCTCAGCATAATGCTGGGTAAATGACAAGCATTTGGAAGACTATTACAGGTATTGTACAATGATGAAAAATTAAGTCACGCTAACATGGCAGGAACAATTCACATATAGGGACCCCAATTCTCAAACCAAAACCATAGCATTAAAATTTAGTTAAAGGCCCATCACTCAAAAAAGCAGAGAAATTTATTACTGCAACAGTAGAACAACTCATTAAATTTAACATACAGATACAAAACCAAAAATAACACACAAGAATACTACTCAAACTAGAAACACTACTAATTTATAGTTTCAAAAAAAAAAAAAAAAAAAAAAACCTGGGACATTTGGAATACTGAAATTAATTTTATGGGACACCACCCTAAAGCCAGGACGACTGGGATCCCTACACAGATAACTCGCACTCTAGGAGAGGAAAATTTTGACCACAATGACTGGACTAAAATGTCATCCCAAGTTTCCTCTAATAAGTGCAGGTTATTTGTGAATTGTAGAGTGATTGTTACCAAGAGGAATCATGCTGGTGCAGGATCACACATCTTCAACACAGAATCATAACAAACAGGCAGCTTCCATCTCCAGCAATGGCAATAATGACTAAGATGATGCACACTTTCAAACAAATTAAAAGTTAAAAAAAAAAAAAAAAAAAGCCACAATAGGCAGTAGTCCTCATTTACAACAAGGATGAATATTTCAGTTAAAATTAATAATAGTGGTCTTCAGTGTCTTTAAAAACAATGAAATTTTGTATATACACTGTACATATACTTAATTATAAAACTAAACAGGGGCCTCCAACTAACAAACAGTTGCATTCCAAATGCTCCACCTAGTTGTTTTTAACTTGAAATTTCTTTTCTTATAAAAAATAATAGTACAAAATATGGTTTAATGTCACATTTCCGTAACTGAACATCAACTGGGTAAACCAATTACAGTCGGTTCTTTTATGAAGCTCCTCTATATAACGTTTTTCTTTTTTGTAAATTAATTTAAAAAGTACATCCAAAACTGTATAGCATGTGGAAAGTCTTTTATAGTATGGACTATTCATTTTGGATTCACTTTTTCAATTGCATTTACAAAGTCATACAACATATATAGAGGTGCTTTATAAGGGAGCCCACTGCATTTCTAAACAGCATTTCTTATATACTGTGCCTCATTCTTAACTAAAGTGTTAGCTAGTTAGGGACCACCTATGTCAGATGCTAAGTTAGTGTAAAGCTCAGCACAGTCACTATGTAAGTGTAGAGTACTCTCACTATGTAGAGTGTAGAGTACTCTCGCTATGTAAGGGTGTAGAGTACAGTCTTAGTCATTATGCTCAAGAGAGAACTCCAAGCTACTATACATACTGAGGTATGTAACTTACATCCTCCGTCTGTTTCTCTTCTGCCTTATTCATTATTGAAGAGTATCAATAAACCTACAAGAGAAGTGCAAAATTACAGAATTAGATAAAATGCACAGAGAATACTACAGTCACAAGTAAAGCAAATTACCTAATAAGCAGAGACCGAGATTTATGATGTTGACATTATTTTTATTTTATTATTATTATAATATTAATGGAGAAGCACTAAACCCTTAGGGGTCATACAGCACCTGAAGAATGTACAATAATCAGTTTTGATCAAAGGAGTGTAGGGTAGCACCAATTCTCTGGATCAAGAGCACTTCATGAGCATCAAGGCACACCCACTGAAGGAAAAAATGTCAACACAGATGCTACTTTAAGGTTATTCCAGATTAGATTTAAACCTCAGTAATTGTTACTGATGGGTGGTCTAAAAAGAGATGTGAGCATATGCTAGGACAACTTGATCTCAAGACCAATATTTTCTAATAAATACGTCCAGTGTTTGCTCACGTGTGTTTTTAAACCAACCCTAGGGCAATAATATTTTTAACTGATTACAATGACCTTTTATTTAATACAACTGATAAGTGTTCTGATAGAGAGAACTTCCTTACTGAAAGCATTGATCTTTTCTGCCGAGGAATAAAATGCTTATACTATATACTGTACAGAGGCAGCTTCTATTGTCATAATAAAAGCTACTTCCACATGCGTCTTTTATTCCATTCTGTCGGCATATTGCCCTTCAACTACAAATCCACTACACAACACTAACTTCAAATTTTATAATTATCACTCCATCTTAGAAACCGATTTTCTTTTTTTTAACAAGCTGGCCATCTCCCACCGAGGCAGGGTGACCACCGAGCCATTACACCCCTGCCTGTGGTCACAGGCATCTGCAGATCACTTCTCAAGTGAATATCCCAGTAAAACTGATGAAAATAGTTACATTAATAAAAAATGATAGACCCTTATCTTTTGTGCACAAAAATTAAACAGCTTCAAACTAGCCTGGTTGAACTCTAATGTAACATAATCCTACCTAATGATGGAAAGTAACCATAGGCAAATTTAAATATTTAAAAATGGTAAATTGCAACACTGAATTATATATTCAATTTGTGCTATTTACACTCGGTTTTAGTCATAAAAAAATTAGCACCATTTGAACCTCTATCAAAATCGTGCCTGCCATCTAGACCAAGCTGTCAAGTGCTGATGACAATAAGGTTAAAGAATGAATACTGTACATCAAATACCCCTGGTCAATAACTGGACCCACTTCTCTAACAATATGTAATAAAACATCAATATTATGACTTGTGAGCACAAACGTTAGGCCAAACACATCTAATTTGCTTATTTTTTTTTTATTAACACATCGGCTGTTTCCCACCAAGGCAGCGTGGCCCGAAAAAGAAAAACTTTCATCATCATTCACTCCATCACTGTCTTGCCAGAGGTATGCCTACACTACAGTTATACAACTGCAACATTAACACCCCTCCTTCAGAGTGCCGGCACTGTACTTCCCATCTCCAGGAATCAAGTCCGGCCTGCCGCTTTCCCTGAATCCCTTCATAAATGTTACCTTGCTTACACTCCAACAGCACGTCAAGTCCTAAAACTATTTGTCTCCATTCACTCCTATCTAACACGCTCAGGCACGCTTGCTGGAAGTCCAAACCCCTCACACACAAACCCTCCGTTACGCCCTCCCTCCAACCTTTCCTAGGCCGACCCCTACCCCACCTTCCCTCCACTACCGATAGATCCACGCCTGAAGTCATTCTATTTCGTTCCATCCTCTCTACATGTCCAAACCATCTCAATAACCCCTCCTCAGCTCTCTGGATAATAGTTTTGGTAATCCCACACCTCCTCCTAATCTCCAAACTACGGATTCTCTGCATTAGTATATTCACACCACACATTGCCCTCAGACACGGCATCTCCACTGCCTCCAGCCTTCTCCTTGTTGCAACATTCACAACCCATGTCTCACACCCATACAAGAGCATTGGTATATACTCTCATACATTCCCTCTTTGCTTTCATGGATAAAGTTCTTTGTCTCCACAAACTCATCAGTGCACCACTCACCTTTTTCCCTTGTCAATTAGAGAATTTACCTCATCTTTCATAGACCTATCTGCTGACAAGTCCACTCCCAACTATCTGTATACATTCACCTCCTCCAGACTCTCTCCCTCCAGTCTGATATCCAATCTTTCGTTACCTATTTTTTTTGTTATCCTCATCACCTTACTCTTTCCTATATTCACTTTTAATTTCCTTCTTTTACATACCCAACCAAACTCATCAACCAACCTCTGCAACTTCTCTTCAGAATCTCCCAAAAGCACAGTGTCATCAGCAAAGAGCAACTGTGACAACTCCCACTTCATGTTAGATTCTTTATCTTTTAACCCCACACCTCTTGCCAACACCTGAGCATTCACTTTTCTTACAACTCCATCTATAAATATGTTGAACCATGGTGACATCACAAATCCCTGTCTAAGGCCTACTTTTACTGGGAAATAATCCTCTCGCCTACATACTCTAACCTGAGCCTCACTATCCTCGTAAAAACTCTTCACTGCTTTCAATAACCTATATCTCCTATTCCATAAATTTGAACATCTGCCACATTGCCCCTTATCCACCCTATCCCCGCCTTTTCCAAATCCATAAATGCCACAAAACCTCTTTATCCTTATCTAAATACTGTTCACCTATATGTTTCACTGCAAACACTTGGTCTACACACCCCTACCCTTCCTAAAGCCTCCTTGTTCATTTGCTATCCTGCTCTCAATCTTACTCTTAATTCTTTCAATAATAACTCTTACCATACACTTTACCAGGTATACTCAACACCCCTATAATTTTACACTCTTTTGCCCCTTTGCCTTTATACAAAGGAACTATGCATGCTCTCTGCCAGTCCCTAGGTACCTTACCCTCTTCCATACATTTATTAAATAAAAACACTAACTACTCCAAAACTATATCCCCCACCTGTTTTAACATTTCTATCTTTATCCCATCAATCCCAGCTGCTTTACCTCCTTTCATTCTACCCACTGCCCCAGCACTTTCCCCACACTCGCAACTGGTTCTTCCCCACTCCTATAAGATGTTATTCGTCTTTGCCCCATACACAAAATCACAGCTTCCCCATCTTCATCAACATTTAACAATTCCTCAAAATATTCCCTCCATGTTCATGATACTTCTAACTCTCAGTTTAATAACTCTCCTCTACTATTTTTAACTAACATATCCATTCGTTCCCTAGGCTTTCTCAACTTATTAATCTCGCTCCAAAACTTTATTTTCAACAAAATTTGTTGATAACATCTCACCCACTCTCTCATTTGCTCTCTTTTTACATTGCTTCACCACTCTCTTAACCTCTCTTTTTCTCTCCATATACTCCTCCCTCCTTGCATCACTTCTACTTTGTAAAAACCTCTCATATGCTAACTTTTCTCTCTTACTACTCTCTTTACATAATCAGTCCACCAATTGCTCTTCTTCCCTCCTGCACCCACTTTCCTGTAACCACAAATTTCTCATACATCTTCTACCCCATTGCCTATCGTACTCTCACTAGCCATCTTCCTCTAACAGTTTTTATATCTTACCCTAACTGCCTCCTTCTTGAGTTTATAAACCTTCACCTCTCTCACTTGCTGCTTTCATTTTCCTTGTATCCCATCTACCTTTTACTCTCACTGTAGCTACAACTAAAAAGTGATCTGATATATCTGTGGCCCCTCTATAAACATGTACATCCTGAAGTCTACCCAACAGTCTTTTATCTACCAATATGTTGTCCAACAACTACTGTCATTCCCTATATCATATCTTGTATACTTATTTATCCTCTTTTCTTAAAATATTTACCTATAAAAACCCCTTTCTATACAAAGTTTAATCAAATGCTCCCCATTATCATTTACACCTGGCTTAATATATAATAAACTTTATCTTTGTAATTCTTAGTAAAAAATTTTTTGTAAAAATACAGTATCAGACTTCTTTTTTGTAAGATTGTTTATAATGCTGAAACAAATAACAAATGAATGATTAAAAACTCACTACACAAAATTACAAAGCAGCAAGACAAGCAATGTGAAGGCATGTAAGCACAACCTTGCCTTAATCAGCTGTGTTCCACACTGACAAACTTATCCATCCTCACCCTACACACACTCAACTCATAGGGGTTGCCAGTCCACTACTCACTACAAGTATCTAACTACATACCTGGTTTCAAACATTTGTATTTTGTATTCATTTTAAGTAATGTTACCTTCAAAAATATCTTATGATTTATGTGCTTATAAATGCACCTATAATTCTTTTTTCCAAGAGGAATAAAACTAATAATTAAATGAATATTAATGAACAATGATAAATTTCTTTGCAATATACATACCGTATGACTATTATTATATTCGTGTAAAAATAAATAACTCCACCTTTTGCTTACCACAGTTCCACCTCTTAAGACCATATATAAAATAAACATTTATCTGTACAGTGAAAAGTACAAACTATGGAAACATGTACTGTCCACCTGTGTCACTATCCAGTGATTACATGTATCTAGGCATGCAACACATGTTTGTTTTGTCTGTTGCTGCCTTAGTCTCAATGTCCTGTGAGGATAAACGTTTTCAGTCAAGGATGAAAACAAGAGGATGAAGGGCTTTCAATCCAAGTTACCCTCCTATCCTTGACTCAAACCTGACTATCCCATTCTCCAGGTGCTGTATGACCCCTATGGGTTTAGCTGTACCAATGACTATTGAATAATATTAATCTAACACAATTCTCATAATAAAATTTACCTGCAATTCTGTATGTATCTGATGTGAATTCCATTATGTGTTATCTGTTAGTGGTTCTGGGGATATCTTCCCCAAAGCCTGGTCTTAGACCAGGCTTTGGGGAAAGGTCTGGTCTTAGACCAGGCTTTGGGAAGGTCTGGTCTTAGACCAGGCTTTGGGAAGGTCTGGTCTTAGACCAGGCTTTGGGGAAGGTCTGGTCTTGAGACCAGGCTTTGGGAAGGTCTGGTCTTAGACCAGGCTTTGGGGAAGGTCTGGTCTTAGACCAGGCCTCCTAGATTAGAAAAGGAAATATTAGAGGATTAAAACTGTTAAGAAGAACATGGGAAAGTAAAGGTATGTATTGTATATAGTGAATATAAGTATGTTTGTAACATTTACCTGTCATACGTATTCACGAGACAAAGAGAAAATCAGCAATCCCATCAAGTAGTGAAAAATTAAGAGGTTTGCATTTGAAACTCATGTGACAGGATGGTAGTGGTGTTCGTCCCTGGATGGTGTCTACCAAGCAAGTACCTAGTTGTCAGCAAGGTAGAGTAACTTTCATCACACTGATGGCTGGTTAATGCAATATACAGTACCAGGCACTGTAACATAATTATGACCATCAAAGCAGACTTAACCTCTACGATATACTGCACATACCATTATTATTCTCAACACAACCCCAACAATGTGCCACTAAGCATAACAATGCTTCAAGACAGACATCATCATCATCCACCCAATTTCAAATTTGTGCAACTTGTGATTTGTTCCAGACATCGTATTCTAACTTCTTCTCTTCAGTTACCTCAACACATAAGGAATTCTTGTAATTAATTAAAAAACAGAAAAACACAAGAAAATAAATCAATATGTTACTCATTAGTCCCTTGGTTTTCTCTCCTGGAATACAACCTGCACTATCTACCCATGTACTGTGACAAGCACATGACTCTCCACCCTCCTCCCCAACTCTAAAATCACACTCCCCAATTTCAAGAAGAAATGATTTTAACATATTACAGCAGAGGCTAATACAAAGAGGTATTATCAAGTTGTAAAAAGACCATAATGAGAAGAGGAAGAAAAACCAACCAGCATAATAATAATAATAATAATAATAATAATAATAATAATAATAATAATAACAACAACAGTAAAGCAAAATACAGATTGTCATAAAATTGCAATCAGAGCTAAGTATTAATACATTATACATGACATAAATTTTTTAAACAATTTTGAAGGATCATTTTTTTATACGTTAGGCAAACAACAAACACCCGTGACAATGAATGGATTTTCCTATTTTGGATCACCCCGCCTTGGTGGAAATGACCACTACATAAAAAAGCATATGCATACAGGCACTATTTTTGCATAAACTACAATTTTGTCAGAAGAAAAGGCAAATCAGAAACTCTTAAAAGAATAAAAGCTACAAAATCTTAGCTGGAACAATTTACTATTTACAAGTTGTAAAAGAAACTTTAGATAATATTTTGGTCTGTCCTGGGCTATTATTAAATCTTGACTCAACAGTGGTCAAGAACAGATTAAACCAAGGAACAGGTGGGATTTGTTTTCCAATTGTGTTATCATGGTTTCGTGAGTCAGGACAGACTGAAATGTTCTCTAAAGGTTTCTTTCCAAATTTTGAGTTAATACTGAACTACCCAATATTTACTGGAAGGTCTGAAAATATGTAGAGTAAATTTTCAACTTAGACTAATAAGGGGCAGCAGGTAGCCAGTAATGTGATCATATACCTTTGATATACCTTTGAAGATTTTCGAGAGTTTCTCTACTCTCTGAGCCCGGCCATGGGCCAGGCTCGTTAGGTGCTTGCCTGGTCAACCAGGCTGTTGCTGCTGGAGGCCAGTGTGTGTGGAGAGAGACAAGACAGCTGTGCCATCATTGTGACAATGTCCAATTCTGTGGTCAACAGACTTTGTCCGTTATTTCCAAATCAATTATCCAGCAACTTCTGTGCCATATTTCTGAGGTCTGCTATATCAAAGAGTTACTGTACTGTATTTAAAAGAATATGCATTACTGGGTTCCCAGTTACCACAGACTAAGTGCAGGAAGAATTAATATTTTGTCATGGTAAGATGGTAAAGACAAAGCTACTGATGTACTACAGTATCAGAGTAAATTGAAATTTGAAGGGGAAAACTTTAGATAATATTTTGATCCAGGATGAATAAAAATGTTGTTCAGTTTCCTCTCTAAATTGTGGGTTAACGAGGAATTGCTGCCATGGCATTATAACTTCTGATATATGAAAATTTAGTGTATTTCCAAAAAAGTTTACACTGGCTACTAATAATAAGTGACATGGGCAACAGGCTTACTGGAAACCCGCTGATTATGCTGAACATTTAAATTATTCTAACATATACTTTACCAACAGGACTTAAAACTAAAGAAAATAATAAAGAGGTAAGGTTAAGATGATAGAATTCTAAGTTTGATACAACTTGCTAATATTTAGAGATAGTAATCTAAACCGGACTGTCAATTTTGGTTACATCAGTTAATGGGGTTTTTAGTCTTCCTAGTGCTAGACCATGGAAACAAAACAAATATTTGTAATAAACATAGTACATACAGTCATACCCGCTTCACGTCATTTTGGCCTATGTCAAATATGCCTTTACGCCACTTTTGTAGAGTAAATTTCAGTTCAGCAAACGTCATTATGTTCGACTTTACGTTACTCAGCAATGTCACCTACGTCATAATTTTTTAATTGTGTTCATTATTCTTTAAAAATATGACTTAAATGTGTTTTAGTGTTCTTTAAGGTTTAGCAATAAATTCTTTCCAAGTTATTTATGATAGTTTTAGTGTTTGTTGTCATTTTAATCCATTTTTAAGGCATTATGTCTGGTTTATGTCACGGCTCTTGGAACCATAATGACGTAGGGCGGGTATGACTGTATATGCGTGTAACAATACGCACAGGTATTTGTTCAAATTTAAATCAATGTTTAACATGCATAAAATGTAAATTATGTTAAATATTTTTATTACACATTTTAAAAATAAAAGTATAGTACACTTTTGGTATGATTCTTAAAATCCTTACAATATGATCAATAGAGAATTAATACCAAGCTCAGTATGAAGAGTATTTGAATGAGGTTCAGCACACGTGTGTGGTTCCTACACTCACATCTTGCTTATCATCTGGAGATAACATCAAGGAAATTTACAAGTCCATCCAGATGTTATGAACATTCAAGGTAACATCTTTACTACTAACATTAAAGAAAATATAACTCCCAAACACACTTTTACCACCTTAAATTTCACTTTAATTAAAATTTAAAAAGTGGGACTTGGAATGCAAGCTTTATTACTGTATTCATGGGGTAGAGCTAAACCATACGAATGGGTTATGGGAAAGTTGGGGAAAAGGTAATGAGGTTTGCTCCAAGGAAGGGGTTGGCAGCTTCAGTTCCTTGACCAAAAGTCTTTCACCAGACTCAAGGTTTTTTCCCCCATTTTCAACAACATTGCAAAAATTGTAAAGATCTAAACGTTCCCTGTGACATACCTGTGACCAGTTTCAAGATTATTTCTACTCTCAAAAATAATGCCAAACTACATTGCTGATTGCCTGTTCAATCAGACTGTTGCTACAATCAACCTGCAGACTTGTATATCCACCACCAGGCATTTCAAAAAAAAGTATATGTACTCTAGTTTCCCTTGAAACACAATTTTTAACCTCAATATAAGTCATAATGAATGACTGTCTATGAATAAACAAAAGTATAGACAGGGACTAACTGTGGTTCTGAGAGGACCTGTTATTGATAGGACTACAGTTCAAGTTCCTATCCATTCTTTTGTTTATCCACTTTTACCTCTGTTCTAGCAATATTCATCTAACAATTAGAAAATAAGCAAACTTGGAATTAAATCTCTGCAACTACTGCACATCTTATGTTGTGAAGCACAGTATTGTATACAGTGGTACCGAATTTCAAACTTTCTTTGTTCCAGAAGGCTGTTCAAGTGCCCTTCAATTATTTTTTTTCCCCTGAGGAATAATGTAAATTGGTTTAGTCCGTTTAACCCCCCAAAAAAACACTTACAAAAGCACTTACAATAATACACTTACAAAAGCACTTACAATAATACACTTACAAAAGCACTTACAAAAAACACTTACAAAAACACTTACAATAATACACTTTCAAAAGCACTTACAATAATACACTTACATAATTGGTACCAGGGTACCACTGTATATCTATTAATTTTGACATGGCAAACCGGCAACAGTGGTTAGTCTTGGTCCCACAATGACCAACACGGCACTGGCGGGGTCATCTTTGACTATGGCCTATATGACGGAGACAGTGGTTAGGGCTTGGTCCCATAATGATCAACATGGCACCGACGGGGCCATCTTTGACTAAGACCTATATGAGCGAAAACTTTCCTTGAAGAAAATACCCATCCCTCACCCCATCAGCAATTTAAAAAGTTTTTTTTGCACAATTTTGAGCAATACTGTATACATACATATCTTTCTAATGTTTTACGTATGGTACCGTTACAAAATTTTACTAACGAGTGTCATGTCAGCAGTTACAGTGGATCCCTTTATGTGCATTACTAGTAACATTCATATGTATGAGCACACAGCAAGATACAGTAGATATAAAAAAATATTTCAAAGCATTATATGGCAAGGAAAAAAGAAAGCAAATAAGGCAGCATTCAATGCAATTGGTCAAGTTGAGGGAAAAAAATCAAGGGCTAAAAATTATTTACATTACATAATTTTTACCTTATTGGCAGATTCCCACTACATACTACAAGTGCCCAAAAGAAGGAAACCATTCATTTTTGCTAGTTCAACTGTAGGTCTTGCCATAATAATGGACATCACATTTAAATAATAAAGAAAGTGCATCATCATAACCAATTTTAGAGTGCATGCACTGTATACTCTCCCCCAGAACTTAAGTTCAGATCAGTAAGTGAACCTTTAAAGGGGTGCCTCAGTGTTTGTAAAAACTCTCGATTTAAAGAGGAGCTATTTCTTCTGGATCAAACCTAATTACCTCCCTTCCCATGCCCGTTAAAACCCTTATGGGTTTAGCACTTTCCCCTGAATATAATAGACATATGTGAGGACTAAACATGTAAAAAAATGGAAACAAAACTACTGCAAAGACATTAATCATTAATACCATAATGGATACAATAGTATAAAAAAAGTTCACAATCACAATGTTTAAGCACAATTTTTTGTTTCAGTTATCCCAGGCCTGAAAATAACATTTTAATTTTGCTTGATAACGGCCCCAAACACAAAATAGTGATGTGGCAGTTCTTCAAAGTCTAAGAGAATTGTGAAGTGCTTACAACAGTGAAAAAAAACAATTTTAACTTATTGTGATAATTTTTCAATTAAACTTTATCACAGGTATATGTACAGTGGACCCTGGGTTAAAAAAGGTTTGTTTAAAGAAAGTTTTTTTGTAATCGGGTTTGGAAAAATTCCCGGTTGAGATTAGATGTGTCCGCCTGCTCCCGGGAAGCGCGGCGCCATTGCTTGTTTACCATTTAAAAAACATTACCTAGGGGCTCTTTTTTAAAAATTCACAATATATTTGGTGTCTTTTTTTGGGGGTTTAGTGATTGTCACTGTGAAATAAGTCACCCTGGGTCCAAAAACTTCCAGTGGCACCCCCGTGGTAGAGAGGTGAGGGAAACCCCTCGAACTGAAGAAGGAAATCATAGAAAAAAAAAGTGGTGTAGCTGAGTGATCTTCCAGGATGTACAAGAAAACTCCATCTACTATGGCCCACCTGGCAAAAAAAATGAGATCAAGGAAGCTAATGTTGCAAAAAGGGGGTTTAAATTTTTTAACAAACAAAGATCG